>VDFB02221038.1:0-32500 GCA_007258455.2 Sequoia sempervirens | reverse complement strand
ATCCGAAAACTTTCTCAAGATAGGATACCTTTTCATATCTATTTCCCCAGTTTCCATCATTTCACCTTCTTTCATCTCTTGGTAACTCTATGGTCCAAAGTTATCAAGATCCTCTTGAGAATTAAATCCCTTATAATCTTCAAGCTTTTCCATCTTGACTGCAAAGGGCTTGCATCCTTTCTTCTTATCCCTAAGCAATTGCATGGTAGATATTTGACACAACTTGACCTCCCTAGGTATCCCTTGTACCATCACTTAGTTACCAAAATCATCCAAGCATTCTATTGTTTTGGCATGGCTATCTACCTTGGCTCTATGTTTCTAAAGCCAGTTCATTCCCAAGATAACATCATAGGATCCTAAGGGTGCTACATATAGGTTTACCTCTGTGTAAAAATAAGATAGCTCAATCCTAGCTTCAAACAAACATTGTTCCATCGTTGCTCTTGTCTGATTTGCATATTCTACAACCCATGACTTTTCCATATAACCAGCTTTCCTAGATATTTGCTTTGCTATTCTAGGTGAAATACAAATTTCAGTTGCTCCAATACCTACAAGTATGGAAATGGGAAAACCAAATAAAATACCTGGAGTCTCTATTGGAGTAACTTGATACTCCACTTGATAATCGTCCAAGGCAGCATGAATCTTTTGTTGGAACACCGATTGTTGGGTAGGGAGTGGGTTACCATAAGATCATGACCCAGAAGACTTATTAGGACAATGTATGGCATAGTGGTCTTCCCCACATGTGAAGCATCCAGTAGTTGATCCTTTCTTCCTTGTAGGTTCTCCAAATTTATTAGTATTTCCACCAACATTATTAGCATTTCCACCATTGGAACTATTCCTCTTGTGTTCCCTCCTTGATTCTCTTCCATTATTTTGGGGTCCTTTGTCCCCTTGCTTCTGTAAATCTTGCACAACTTCAAACTTCTTTGGAGTTGGTTTGACTTGAGCTCCCACAATCTTCTTATGATTTCTATTCTCTTGGTGGATGGAGATAGCTTTGAGCTTCTTCTCTTGTTTAAAAACTTTCTCATACACTAGATCCATAGTGGTTGGACCATGAACATCTACCTCTCCTCTAATCTGGATATTAAGCCCCATGATGAATTTCCTTATGCAGAAATGTTCATCCTTCTAATACATTGGTACATAACATAATAGGCAGATGAAATTTTCCCAATACTCATTAGCTGGCATCTCACCTTGTCTCAGATTCTGAAAATCTATGAGTTTTTGGTTGAAAAAGAGTTGGGGTAACCATCTTTTCTAGAATATTTCAACAAACTCACTCCATGTAAGTTTCAGTGAGCTAAGACCAAGTTCCATTTTCTTATTCATCCACCAGTTAGAGGCTTCTCCTGCTAACTAGTAAGCTCCCCATGCTACTTTTGTGACCTTAGAATAATTTTGGATCTCGAAATATTTCTCCATTTGGATCAACCATGACTTAGCTTCTTCCCTACTAGTACTAGCTTCAAACTTGGGTGGGGTTATTTTTCTCATATCCCTAGAAAGTTCAAAAGCCATGAACTTCCTATTAATTTCCTCGGACAGAGAAGGTCATTTCTCTTACTCATTTTTGTGAGTTTGATCATGATTGTGAGAATAATTTTCTCCCGCATCCTCATTATTTGGAACTTCTTGCTCTACTCTATCCTTTACCCTTACTTCATGTTCTAGGTTTCCCAATCTTGCTAGGATTTGATCCAATCTAGCTTCAACACCCACCGGACCTTGTCTGACTTCTTGACTTTCTCCAGGATTGGTCCTTGTTCTCACCATCTTTGTAAGAATGGATTATACCTGAAGGTTCATCCATATTAGATTCAAGTATGTTGTTATTATCTTATGGAAAACATTTAAATGAGCATTCATTCGCACATAAGAAATTCCACATAAGATTTGAGTAGAAGCTTTTGATAAACACATGATTTTATTATTCGCAAGGATCTCAATATCCTTTAGATTATATAGAGTGACTATTTAGATAGTCAAGTGGAGAGTATCCCTTAGATTCACTCTTTGACACATAACTCAATGTGGTATACCCCTCAATTTTTTGTCCATCTCTCATTTGTTCATATCTATCCCAAAATGTCTAGTAACCTTCAGATTTGTCATCTGATATATAGTTGCAGGGGACATAACCCTCTGATTCATTACTTGAAGAAATTGCAATCATTTTCGACATAGGAAGGACTCTAGGGTCTCTAAATATGAATGTTGGGCTGACACTTCCTTTCAAGGGCATATCCCTGGAAAGTGACAAGGAATCAAACTTCACTAGTGAGACTGGAGGTAGATAGTTGTAATTGGCCTCCATCTTCATCCTTCTCTTAACTTCACTAATCCAAGAAAGACATGACTGGAAGTTTTAGTGTCGCTTAACTAGATGACATTATCATAATTGGTATCCCCAATCGTACAAACAATGGCCTCTCTATCCTTCTTGGCTTTCAGGTAGCACTCATTTTTTATTACTGACTATCTTGTAGTTAACCTGAGACGCACCATCAT
The DNA here is from genome assembly GCA_007258455.2 of Sequoia sempervirens. Lineage (NCBI taxonomy): Eukaryota > Viridiplantae > Streptophyta > Pinopsida > Cupressales > Cupressaceae > Sequoia > Sequoia sempervirens. The sequence continues at coordinate 29,971 of VDFB02221038.1, read as the reverse complement.
GGCACAAGAATTTCCAAACATTAGATAACATTGGAAAGAAAGTGTGATGAGCTCATAGGTTCCATAGCTAAACTTGGCTCTGATACCATATGTAACATGCCAATTGTTCACACAAGTAAAATTTTCTAAGTTTTCACCTTCAAGTAAATAAACTATGTAACTTAACCATTGCCATAAAAATATTATTTTCTTAATAGAGAACAAATGAACATATATGTCATAACAATAATCAACTTGGATTTCATTTCCAAAAAAGTCTCACATATTACAATATTCCAAAGATTGTGTACAAAGTACATACATAGCTCAACCAAGCTTCAAGCAATAGATATAAATGGTCCAAGAATCTCCTTACAAATCTTGGTCTTCAGTCGCCTGTTGAGGAGGAGAAGCATCACTCAAGCGCTTTTTCGCCAACCACAGACTCATATGTGGTCCCCCACACATATATCATTTGATAGATGGTCCTATCCTTTGACGAAGATATTGGTGGAGTAACCTCGTAACGACAACCATTTTGAGCTTAGTGTCGTGTCCTACATGACTAGAACTTGTAAACCCTACAATCCTGAACTAGCATGCATAAATGGATCGCGGTGAATTGACAGTGGAGCCAAAGGAAATCACACTACTTTGGCCAAAGTGTTCTCACTCAGTACTTCGAGTGACAGTCATCCTACTCACATAAACTACTCAAGCTCAATTTTACTTTAGGCCATTATAAAATATGCATAGGTATTTTGTTCTATAGGTAGTATTTAACCTTAGAAACAATCTATTCCCTTTCCCCAAAACTCAATGGTATTTCTACCCATAAAGCATAAACATAAGTTACCCTCCCTTCAATGGATAATCAAATCCTAGGTGTAACTTACAAGCTATCTAATTCAATCAAATAACTAAGCAATGGATAGCCCTTAAGCTATCCTCGTTTCATCATTCCTAGTATACTATACTACTGACAAACAAGCTCTCCTATTATGGAGTATATACAAAAAAAATCATAGAAAAGCATAAAACAACTTCTTTTCCTTTTCATAAGAACATACTATGATTCTAATGCAATCATGCTCAAGCAATTCTAATCAAGCAAACAAGACTTTCATTCTTTCATAATAAAAGTTAAACAAAAGGAAAATAAATCCTCATGACTGTAATTTTCTTGATCCAATTGACTAATCTTATTCTCAAGCTTCTAATGATAGCTTGCTAGGCTTCACTTCAACTACTATAAATACTCAATGCAATACTTCACAATATCCTCTTTCTCCAAGCTCACAAAATAACTCTATGCTCTCACAATATAGCTCTCAAGAAAATAGCAATAGAATGAAACTACAAAATTATGCATCCCAAATGAGAGAGTTGGCTCATCTATTTATACAAAATATTGAGACACTGATGCCTAAGGAAAAGGTATGCCAGTTGACACCACTCAAGCATGCAGGTTGACTCATCTTATACAACAAAAAGGTGGCAACATTCTAAGATAATACTCATCTTGATAACCTGCAGGTCAACCTCCTTGTATGACAACAACACAAGACTATTTCAAATATGCACATGCTCAAAAGATGAGAATCAAATTGTTAGAGAGAAAGACTTCTATAGAAAATAGAGTATTCATATAATGGTGCCAAGTTTCAGCCATTTTCATATTCTTTTGGTGTGGGTGTATCCAAAGAAACAATCAATATTTAATAGGCAACACATATCTTTTTCGACTTAGTCATAGACTATTCATTCGACTTGTTAATGATGAATCAACTCCCTTTAAATAGCTCTTAAAACAAATTTGACCAATCACGTCCTTTGGTTGTGGCCTTTATCATTTATTCATGTGTTGCAAACAATTTACGCAATAGTTAATAAACTCACGTTTCCTTTTGCATTTAAGCTGCAAAGTTAAATGCACCTTACTTTCTATTTGAGCGCTATTATATAGTGCGCTATATTTCCCAAAGCATATTCTTATATGAATTAGCCTTTATACATTGCATAATATATGCATAGATTGGCCTCTAATACTTTGCAAAGTATATATATACAAATTGGCCTCAATACTATATATATATATATATATATAAATATATATCTATATATTTACATGAACATATATATATATATATATACATATCGATGAATAGCTTTAATGCTATATATGTATATATGTGTATATGTGTATATATATATATGTATACATTTTATATTCAAATGAATAAGATCAAGTTAATTCATATATATAATATTGTTTGTATATATATATATATATACCTCTATGTACATGTATACGTACGTATACATATATTGATATATCTATATGGACATTTCCATTTGTCACACATACGTATATATCGATACATGTATACATATGTATATATATATACTTTCGATTACACAATCAAACACACATACAATTTCCATCTTATTGATAGGAAATATACTAGTGATATTTAAATACATATATACATACATGTCGCATTGTCCCTTTGATAACACCATGCTCATAAGCAACCCGTTCATAAGAGTGCATAGGTACGTCTACCTATGTACTCTCATGTACATGCTCCTCCATGTGTATGGTCTATCGTCGACATGTATATGCATACATATATATACATTCAACGTATGTTCACCTCATCAATCAAGCATAGTAATATAAAGAAGAACTATAAACTCCAAACACATAAACATCATCCAAGAATGCACTCAATAGTAATTAAGATCCTTACTAATGCAATCAAATCATACTAAAGGATGACTTACCAATTCCCAACACTATGACTAGACTCAACCATTCTACTGTGAGTGTGTGTGTAAGCTCAGTTAGGTTTCGTTACTAGTTACCCGACCAAGTTCTTCTCCCTGAGTGATACTTCCCCTCGCTCTTGGAGGATTAAATATGAACCTGCATCCAACTTAACACATTCCCATGGTAGTCAATCATTCATAAAAACAAGCATTTTCATAATACGTTTCCACAATTAGAATATCCAATTCAATAACCATTCATTTCCATATATGCATTCCATTACATAACATTAAATGAAATAAACATTCATTCATAATTCATTGATAATCAAAGTGCAAGCACATATATTTTTAATCAGAATTCCAAATACATTCACACATGCAATAATTTACCCTAGCATAGTAATAGTAAATAGGTAAACACACAATGGGGTGTGACACTATGCAACAATTGGTATCAAATTATGGGTCATAGGTTTGAACCCCTCGCTTGCGCTTGGGGGGGATTGTTGCAAGGTGTGCGCCCTTGGTCTCCTTGTGCTTTGCAGTGCAATGCTCGGGTTCGTGACATGGATTAACTTCCTCCCATGGATTCATTAAATTTGGTGGTTGTATTGGGAATTAACAGGTCGATATTTTGGTGCAACAACAATCGTCTATGCAATAGATAGATATAGAAAGAGGAATTGATGGGAAGAGGGAGAGAGGGAGAGATAGGGATATAAAGGAGAGATAGAGAGATGAATATAACTTGGGAAAGATAAAGGGTGAGAGAGAGAAAGAAAAAGACAGAGACATAGAGAGATAAGTATATAAAGGGAGAGATGAAAGGAGAGATGACGAGGGAGGGGGAGAGATAGAGATATAAAGAGGGAGACAATGAAAGAGGAGAAGATGGAGAGAAATATAAAATTATAGGAAGTGATATATAAAGAGAGGTAGAGAGAGGGATATATATAAAGAGAGATTAGGAGAGATGGAGGAAGAGATGTAGTAAATAGAGAGAGAGAGAGAGAGAGAGAGAGAGAGAGAGAGAGAGAGAGAGAGAGAGAGAGATGGGAAGATATAAATAGAGGGGGAAAGAGAGAGATAAAGGAGGTGACAAAGACAATTAATAAAGAGAGGGAGAGAGATAGAGAGAGGGGGGAGAGATAGATATAGAGAGGGAGAAACAATGAGTGCGTGTGTCTGAGAGTGAAATAAATATACAGATTGAGATAGGGGAGGAGAAACAGGGAGTGTGTGTGTCTGAGTGAGAGATATTGAGATAGATATAGAGAGGGAGATATATATATATATATAAATGGATAGAGAGGAAGGGAGAGAGGGAGAGAAATAGAGATAGGATAGAGAAGTTGAGAGATATAGAAAGAGAGAGTGATAGGGAGAGGGAGAGATATGGATAGAAAGAGGGAGAGATACAAAGATATATATAGTGGAAAAGATATAGGGGAAAGAGAGAAAGAGATGTAAGGAGAGGTAAGGAGATATAGATAGTGAGAGAGATAGAGAGGAAGATAGAGATGGAGATGGAGATGGAGATGGAAATAGAGAGAGAGGGAAATAGATATAGAAAGAGGGGGATACAAAGAGAGAGAGAGAGAATGAGAGGGAGAGATGGAGGGATAGACAAATAGAGATAGGAGGCTATATAGAGAGAGGTAGAGAAAGGGAGATATAGAGAGTAGGGAAAGGTACATATGGGGAGATATAAAGAGATATGTGAAGAGAAAGAGAGAGATCTCTTTATATCTCTGTCTCCCTCTCTATCTTTATATTTTTTATTATCTCTCAATCTCTCTCTTACTCTCTCTCCCCTATTTCTCTCTATATGTGTCTTCCCTTCTCTCTTCCCATATCTATCTTTCTCTCATTTCTTCTCTTTGTCTATTTCCCTCTCCCTATCTTTCTTCCCTTACTATTTTTTTATCCCTATTTATATCCCCCTTTCCCTCTTTATCTCTTAACTTCTCAACCTCTCTATATATATTTGTCTCATATTTCTCTTTATCTCTCTATCTCTCTTTTTATGTGACTGTATCTATGTCTCCCTTCTCTCTTTCCTCTCTCTTTCTTTATCTCTCTTCCCATATATATATATATATATATATATATATATATATATATATATATATATATATATATATATATATATATATATATATATATATATATATATATATATATCTCTTTGTCTCTCCATATTTATTCCTTTATATCTATACTTCTATTTTTGTATCTATATCTCTCTTTTTATCTCTTTGTATCCAAAGAGGTTTTAAAGGTGAATTATCATATCCTTAATCAAATGACATGCTACCCTGAGCATAACTCCCTAGGGACGTGTTATGCTTAGATTATTGACATGAAATGACTAATCAAAAGTTGCCTTCTCTCTCCCACTCTATCAATTTTAATTTATATTTTAAGTTTGAAATTCATTTTATTATATAAATTATAACAAAAATCCAAAATAGAATTATTCTACAATAATTAAAGTTTTAATAAAATAAATAATTATAAATTAAATAATTCTAATAATTTTTAATTATTAGTTGTAATTTCATAAAAAGATAAATAATAAAAATAAATTTCAAACTTATATCCAAATTAAAATCTAAAATAAACTAAACTAAATGGAAAGTCAAAATATATCAAAATTCAAATATTAATAACATAATAGTTTTACAAAATTAATAACAATAATACTTATTAAGTTAGTTTATTAAGTTAATAAATGATTAAATAAAAAAGTAAAACTATTTTTTTAATTTATTAAAATTAAAATATTAATAAAATATGTACCTAAAAAATATAATTAATATATTACAAACAATATTAACATAAACTCAATATTAACAAATAAAAAAGTCCAATGACCGTGCGGAAGTCGAGGCTATGTTCATTAGTATCAAGTTTACATTGGACAAGGAGTACTCTAAACTTTGGGTAGAGGGAGACTCACTTAACATTGTTAACTGCCTACATGGCATTCAAAAGCCAAGCTAGAATATTGATGATTTGATCGAGGATGCTATAATGATGCTTAAATCCTTTGAGGAAACTCGTGTCACTCATATCTATCACGAAGGAAATTCATTGGCAGACTTCTTTGCTAATGAGGTTGTTAGAATTAATGATTTGAAGGCATGAGAGGAGTACTCCCTCCTTCCTAAGGATGCTATGTTTTTATTGTGAAATGATGGATATGGTTGAGCTCATTCTCTAGAGTGTTATCTTCATTATTACTTGCATTCTCGCCGCATGCTTTGTGGGTGTTGTTTTGCTAGTTTATTTTCTTAAGTCTGCCTCTTTCCCGGGTTATCTCTTCATAGTGTATATGATAATGGGGGGTGACTATAGTAGGATTGAGCCATACTCTTGTGAAAAATGGATGAAGAATCACAAAATATGGAGGATTTTGGAGTATGGGAATTTCACGCCCTTCCTGGAAAGGTTGCACGACCACGATCCTAAGGCCTCGGAAAACTTTGTTAGCTATTGGCATGATAGAAGACTATAGGTCATGGGTATGGAGTTTGTGATAAATGAGGAGTTTATCACCTCCATTACTGGTTTGTCATTGGTGGCGCATAAGTTTTCAAGGAAAGGAAGAGAAATGACGATGCCATGGACTAGTTTTTTAAAGATGATGAATGGAAGTTGGTTAAGCTGCCTTCATGGGGCTACGACAGGACTTCCCTGAAGAAAATTTGGGTCGATATCATGGAGGTGATTATGTGGTATGTTACCCTAGATGGTTGGTATACTGCAATCCTAGGTCACCATTTCACTTTGTTCAATCATTTTAGGCATGGGTTGTTTATCCCGTTTCCTTTCTTTCTTTTATCCTTGTAGGAAATGTCGGTGTATGCCCATCTAAAAAATAGGAGGGCTCTTGTACTCCATGAGGGCCTTATATTGCTCATAATGGAGCACATCAAAGCCCATACCCCTACCAAGTCACTGAAGGTTAAGGAGAAGGCTATCAATGATTATTCCCTTTCGTCTAGGTCAAATACTACTGCTAGTGAGGAGGACTAGAATGAAGAGGATGAGGGGGGTTCTTCGTCCCTTGTGTCACCCCCCTCCAAGAAGAGAAAGAGGGGAAATCTTAAGAGGAAATGTACGACTAAAAGGATTCTTTTATAGGATTCGAATTCCCCTTCGGATGGTAATGATATTGAGGTAGGTTCTGGTGATTCCCATTCTAAGGGAGTTAATGAGGTTAATGGTCAAGATTCGGTGGAAGATGGTTAGAAGGAGGTTGTGCCAGATAATGTTGATGACAAGAATCCCAAGGAAATGCCACGAAGGGCATCCAAGCGGATTGCAAAGATGAAAAATTGAGCTATGAAGGGGGACTTGAAGGGTATTGAGAACCAGGGTAAGAAGAAGGGTGCAGTGGATACTGTTGTTGAAATCAATGACTCCCCTATTTGATATTCACCCAGTGTGGAGCGTTCTGGTGGGAAGTCTCTGCATGAGGATGAGGGAATGAGGTCTAGAAAACTAGAGCCATTAAAGGTGAATCCCCTCTCTAAAGATTTCACTTACCTTAATGATGACAATACCTCAATGTTCGAGCTTCTGGATATGGCTCGCTTGGGAGCCATTTGTACATTCAAACTAGCCAAGTGGGTTTTGCAAGAATTCAATAGGGTGAATATCAAAATAAGGAGTTTGAAAGAAAATATGCAAAATGTGTCGAAGGGTTCTTCCTTGGATATCTTGATTGAAAGACTCATAGACATAGAATGTGCCTTTATGGATTTTAAAACCCTGTGTGAGAAGCACCTCTCAAAAAATGGAGGTCAAGGTTAATGAAACTAATGTGAACATTAAGAAGCTACTTCATGTTAGCCATAGTTCTGTTAATAACAGTGTTGAATCTTTAGAGGTCCTCTTTCACAAGATAAGTGAACTAAGAGAAGATCAACTTTATTTTTTTGAGCTAATGGAGAAGGACCAGTCCTCAAAAGGAAAAGGGAAGAAGGTTGGGAAGGACGAGGCAAAAGGCCCAAGTACAAGGGCTAGGGGAAACCTGAGGAAGATCTTTGAAGAGGAGAAGAAAGAATTGATGGACATGGTCAAGCTGCATCAAAACTAGGAAATTGAGGTGGCTAACACCTTAAAGAATATGAAATAGTGTCTTTTTTTGTTTTGGTTTCTACTTTTGCTTTTTTGTTGTTGGGTTTTTGTGTTTTGGTTGTTGGTATGCTATTGGCTACTGGTGATGTTTCAATGTTTTTTAGTTATGAGCAACTTTTTATCCTTTTTATTGTAAAGGGTTTTGGGTCCCTTCAAAACCTATTTTTCCCTTATAATCAAAACAAATAAAAAATATTATTAAATAAATTAAATTTTAAAAACTAAGACTCTATTTCAAATAAAATATTTAAAATAAAAATAAACTATGTTAAAATTGTTAAAAGTAAAATTCTAACTTTGTGGGTGGTTGGGCGGGTGCCATTTCCACACCACTAGTGTGGGGGGCCGGGGATCTTTTCCAATAGGTTGGTGCCACATTGGACGTTGATTCGTGGGTGGAATGAAGTTGTGGCGGGGTGACGGGTGAGGTGGACAACCTCTCAGTTTTAATAGCCTCACTATTAGTGCAATTATTGCAACTTTGGGCGATATACAAAGTCCACAATATGGGAGTCTAATCCATCATCTTAGATTGTCCTTGGGATCCACCGAAAGGAAAAGATCGTGCAAAATGGATGTCCTCATGAGTTGGCGAGGCAGATTAAGGCACAACTAGTTTTAATCTCCTGACACTTTCATTATTCTTGAAGTGACCTCTACCTCCACTGGCTTCCTATAATAGTTTGTTGGTGGTTTCATTCCACCATATTTGTGAGTAGAGTGGTGTTGGTGTGGGTTTGGATTGTTTGCAATGGGTGAGTGCTCCAAATTTGTGGTAAAAATGTCTACAAAGACATTAGCCAACATGGGAGCTGACACCCCAATTCAATTGGATAGTTCAGTGAGGGAGATGGATTTTCATGGCGAGGTTACAAAGCAACGACTGAAGCGGATTTTGAAAAAGTATGACCCGTTCATCATGGATGTAGTCAAAATGGTGTTGGGTAACAACTTCATCAAGAACAATGAGTTTAAACGGGTCGAGACTCACATTACCTCCAAGTTTCTTGCTATTTTGCTGGAGATAAGGATGTGCAAAAAGGATTTCGAGGCTCTGATACGACGACTCTTCATTGCGGACCGACTGGTTGGATTGGAAGAGGTCCTCACTATTGCGATCTAGGGGATGTGTGTTCCATGGCCTTGTGATTTCCCTACATTTTACAAGCTTGGGCAAGTGGTGAAATATTATCCCTTCATCCTTGATTTGAAGGGGGTGGCATTGGTTGACCATAAACAAGTCATGGTGATGGGGGTGGATTATCTTTTGCAGGTGTTCAAGGTGGAGCATTCCTTCGGTCGTAGCGAGGTTCCAAACTTCCATGCATTTGCAATTGCTAATGGGTATATGGGTGAGTGGTTTCATGTTTTCTTTGGATGCCTACTATAATTCTGGCTTGATGGGTAGATAATACATTGAGGTTGGGTGGCTTTTTGGTTTTGGCCCCCACATTTTGTCATATATTTGTATATAGCCCCTATGCGACTACTGGTTGGGATGGGTGGTTGGTTTGTCTAGCACAAGAGGTGCCCTGCATTTCATACATGGAAAACTACTTGACAAATGCATGGAAGGGAATTGCATACAAACAAACATTGAAATGATGAATTAATTTCTCTTATTTTTACAATGAGAACAAATCAATCATAAAATTGAATACAAATTTAATTAGCTAATATTTCAAAAAATACAATCAATGTACTAGCCAATTTGCTAATTGTCCACAATTGTCTAATATAATTGGAATAATTTGTTGTTCACACAAATATGTTTCTGATCTGAGTATAAATATGATTATTGTGGTTCATATTATTATGAAAAACTAGTTTCTTGTTGATTGTATGTTGTTCCAAAACTGATTATGGAATATTATATTAGAAAATCAAACCCTCCAACTTCACCAAATGATGTAACAATAGTTTGAAATCTATAAGTGTATTGGTTGAATATAATTATCAGTAGCTAATACTAAGTACCATAGCTAAAATAAGTTATATCTATGATACACCAACTAATTCCAAATAATACCAACAATAGTTGAAAAAAAGGAAATTATATTTTGATATTTTAAATTTTCAATGCAAATCTTTAGAAATCTCATAATATTCAACACACTAAAAATCTAGGTATGGTTTGGATTCAAGTTGATTATGTCTATGTAGTTTATTGTTAATTGTGTATTTCCTTTATGACTGATGTGGTTTGGTTGCTAGTTGGTTATGGTTTATCTCAGGCAGTGTCCTTTGTTAAAATAGGATTTCGGGTCCCTTCAAAACCTATTTGTAAAGGGTTTTGAGGCCCCTTCAAAACCTATTTTTCCCTTAATCAAAACAATCCAGGTATGAAATTTCTCCAATAGATGTTGAGGGTTTTTTAACCCAACTCAATTTCTTTAGCACACAAGTGACTTTTGGTGAAATTTTTCTCAAATGGCTAGGAGGGTTTTCATCCCAAAAACCACTCTTACCTTAGAGCTTCAATCCTAGGCATAGAAGATAAATAGAGTTCAATATTTCAAGGAAAGAAAATTTGATGATGAATAATGGATCCTCAACCTCTTTTCCAAGCCCTCATTAAATATTTTTTTTGTTGTTTTTAAAAAAAAATCACTTCTTTTTTTAAAAAACACTTTTTACCTTTTCATTGTTTTCTACAAAATTATTTTTCTATTTTTCCTCCCACTGACTTTTGGAAAACCCCTTCCAATTCAACTTTACTTTGGGCCCAAAAACAAGTCACTTTTATGTCTCCATAGACAACACCTTTTAAAATAATTAAATATAAGTTGTCTTCTAATTTTCCATTTTACAACTTTAATATTTAATTATTTTTTCTGCAAATACTAAAGTTATATAAAAATATAATAAAATAACACACAATATGAATTATGACCACACCACCAATACCTTAAATGTATAATATATATGTTTATATGAAAATTAAGGCTCTCCCAAGTGATGAACTTCTCCAAGAAGTGTGGAGTGCTCCCATAGTGTTGGATTCACACACAAAATATACCATTGTACTCATCTTGGCTCTAAGAACTCTTTGTCATTGTTAGAACATCTTTTCAATATGGTTGGACCTCTCTAAGAAATTTGGCCTAGTTTTCAAGGATTTTGAAATGGACCAATAAAGGGATATTACAAAAACACACCTTTCAAAATATTTATGTCTAAATAATTTTCTAATTCAAACCCTAGATAAATAAAAGTTGTCTAGACACAGGTGACGAATCTAGAACTAAAATAAATATAAATAACTAAAATAAATGTGTACCTTGAAGTAAAAAAAGAAATATTTTCTTCTTTTATCAAAGGTAAATACCTTGGATCAAGGATTAAATCTAGAGGCAACAGGTTTTAATGAGTTTGTTTTGTGAAATATGAGACTATGTAAAGTTGTGGATCCTCACACCCTTCATCCTTACGAGGGTGGACTTGACATTTTTGTGTGGCCTCAATCTCTAAATCTCCAAAACTTTAACACATATACAAGGTGTGTTAGAGCACATCCATGCATGTCTAAAAAGTTGTAGGTTTGATTGATTTTTCCCAATGTTGTAATATAGTACACTAATCCACCTCTTATAACCAAACTAAGACATCATAAGCGGTTTTCCATGAGTTCCCTTAATTCTCAGTATGCGCCCAAGTCTAAAATACGAAAAAAAATAAGTGAGTCATTTCTTTGGTGTTCTATGTGTTATTATTGTATCATGTTGTTGAGGTTGCCCATGCCAACATAATTTTCCTTGATCCTAACATCTTGGCCAAAGTCATGTTAATTTTTTCTAAGTATGGATTTTTTTATCTTATCAAACTATTGGGGTTGTCATGTCAATCGTCCAAACTTTAAAATATTAAGTAAATGTCTTAGAAATTTTCTATCAATGAGGTGTCAAACTTGTCCTTCCATCAGTGTCACTTCCTTTGCATCCTTGATCTCTAACCCCTGATAATTATTTTAAAGTCAAGTATTTTGTTCATTAGGCTATCAAACTTGGTTATCCCATCATACCACCAACAACTCCTCGAGTTCATTCAAATGCAAAAAAATAAATATGTGTTTCTTATTTGAGTTATTGGACTCCCCATCCCCAAGTATTGTTTCCATGTCACCTTTAATTCCTCAAGATTTTTTAATTCCTTAGTATATTTTCTTGGAGTATCAGAATTCCCTTCACCCAATTACCTCCTTTAAGGTATATTTGACATTTCTTCCACCAACACCCTAATATATCTTCCTTTGATTTGACTTCCCTTCCATTCAATACCTACTCCTTAGTATGCCTAATCCTTGATCCTTGACAGTTTAAAGTACCATACACCTTAAGAGAGATGAGTTATTTGTCACTCTCAATCCTTGATACCCTAACAATTATTATGAGGTTTGGATTTTCTCTTACCTCCAAAAGTCAAACTTCTTTCCCATTTTTGTCAGCTTCATACCAATTCACTAAAATAACCAAAAATGCCACTTGAGAAGTATTGTCCATGGTTTTAATGCAATTTTTAAGTGACTTTCACTAACAAAAATGGTTATGGTTTCATTTATTGGTCAATTAGGCACAACATCTATTCATGAATTCTCATAATCTAATTTGTATGCCCTAACCTCACTGATTTGGTGGAGAAGGATGTCATGGCCATGCCAAATTTAATAGATCAAATCTTGTAGTGGTCAATTTCTCATAGTATTTGAGTGATTTATTAGTGAATTTTGTAGTTTTATCCACCCCTCTATGCACAAATTTGGGTGTTGATTGATGAGATTCTTAATGTTGAATATTTAAGGTCAATTTTTGATGACTACAAATATAATTTTCCATCACGCAACATGATACTTTCAAATCTAGAGGATGTGTTTTACAATGTAAATAGTTTGGTCTCTCCTTACAAACTTTGTCAATCATGTTCTTCTTGGATCGCATGCCCTTGCTATAGATCTACGTAAGGGAATTCATTTTTCATTGTAGGGTTTGGGCTAAATTCACCTTTGTATGGGCACAACTCATCCAAGTTGTATTTTATTTTTTAACCAGTGTATATGATTGTAACTCACGTTTTTGAGTTTATATGTAACTTGTAATGGCAATGTCTGTATTTTTAATGAGAATCAATAAATAAATCACCTTTACCTTGTTTGTAATATGCGTCCATTAAAAAATAATAGTTTTTGGTGATTCAAGGAAACCCTAAATACATGTTTATTATTTTTTGTATCAAGACTATGTTAGTTTGCATCTAAAGGGTACAGTAAAATTTGTTGCAAGAATGGAAAGATTGAAGGTGTTGTCATTGATGTCAACTGATCAACTGGTTGTTGTTGATTGTATATGTTGAGGATATTAAAAAAATTGTAATGAAGATATGTTGAGTGGTTGCTATGGATTTGCTCCTATATTTGTGTGGTTTAGATATATTGATCATGGTTGTTGGAAGATGTTATATCTAGATTTTTAGTTGTTGATTCATTGTACAGTGTAAGTTATGTTCACCAGTTGTGAACTGTGGTTTTCTATGTTTCTAGTTGAGGTCTAGGAGAAATGTTGTTGGTTCATATTTCTCTTTGATAAAGTCTTATGACTTGTGCTTCTAGATTTGAGTTGCCTTGATTGTGTTGAAGATAATTTCAGCATCTGATAGGTTCGTGCTTAATGGTTCTATGTGTTTTACACTGGTTTGGACGACCTTGTGTTGAACACTACTTTCGAAGTTGATGAAGTGTGTTCGATCTATTTGGGTCCCTATGAAGTGTGTACTTGGGTCGCCCTCATTCTAATTCCACCCTAGGATTTTTTGAATTTGAATTTGGATTAGCCGACTTTGGATATGTTTCAAAGTTGAAGATAGTATAAATACAGGATGAGTTAGTGGTGAAGCATATACAAGAGCGAAGAAGAGAGATAAGTGAAAATAAAAAGAGCAGATAGATGCAACATTGATGCTATCCAGTGAGTGTGTGTGATGTGAGTGTGGCAGATCAGTGCAAAGCCTAAATGTTGAGTTTTCGAATGTAGTGAGCAAAAGGTGAACTCTATCATTCATGCATGTATGCAAGTGATTGTGGTGGAATCCTTTGTTGCATTGAGATTGTATTCTCTCTATTACAAGTCTTATTTGTCTTCTTTGTATCTCTGTGGTAGTGAGCCCTTTGGGTTGATAGCCCTATTGGACAGTGAGTCCTTGTTTTAGCAATGAGCCTTGTTTCTCAGGCAGTGAGCCTCTTGTAATCAATTTTGATATTCTCTATAGTGTGATTTAATCCTCACCGTGGTTTTTCCCTTATTAGGTTTTCCACGTAAATCTAGTGTTATTGTGTTTATGTGTTGGATTTAAGTTTCTACATTAGCATTTGATGATTAATCATTTAAGTAGTGTTAAGAATTAGTTCCAGTGATTGAATTAAAAGATTAAATTTGTGACAGATTCACCCCCCTCTCATTTGTCATGTTCAACAATTGGTATTAGAGCTTGGTTCCTTGGTGAAGAGCTTAACCACTTGAGGAAGGTTCGAGATGGATAGAAAAATGATTTATGATTATTTGAGGTTCGATGGAACTAATTATGCTATCTAGAAAGTATTGATGGAAGAATATTTGGAATATTGTGGATATGATGTGGAGAAAGCTTACAAGAATCCTTACACTCCTCTTGCTAATGGTCTGAGAATTCCTGATGAGATCAAAGTACATGAAGCGAACAATAAGGTGAAGTACATATTGAAGAATAGTCTGGTACATTATGAGTTGATTAAGGTTCAGAATTTGAAGACTGCTAAGGAATTCTGGGATGCTTTGGAAAGAGTGCATGAAGGTGATGAAAGAGTCAAAGAGGCAAAATTGCAAAATTTGGAGACACAGTTTGAGCTTCTACATATGTCTGAAGATGAGAATGTAAAAGCTTATGTACAGAGATTGAATGAGATAGTGGCTGAAATGCGAGGACTTGGCGCCACTATAGATGAAACTAGGATTGTAAATAAGATTCTTAGAACTCTTCCTGATGCTTACAGTGAGAAAGTGTGTGCTATTGAGTAGACTATAGATTATAAGACCTGTACTAAAGATCCGTTGTTGGGATTTTTCACATCTTATGAGATGAGGAAGCTGAATCTAAGGAATGGATGCAAATCAGAGACTGGTTTTAAGGCTACAAAAGTTGAAGATCCAGATGAAGAAAAAATTGATGAAATAGAAGCTAACTTTGTAAGCAAGATGAGGAAAGGGTCTGAAAATTATGAAGGTAAGTTACCCTTTAAGTGCTTTAGTTGTGGAGAAATAGGTCATTATGCAACAAAGTGCCTGGAAAGAGCTAAAAAGAATAAACAAAGATATGAGAAAGAAAAGAAAGGAAAGAAGGTTAACAAAGCATATTATGTGAATGAGAATGCTAGTATATCTGATGAGGATTCATAATATGAAGATACTGATGACAATGAATGCTTGTTCTTGGTGATTAAGGATGAACCTACTTCTGCTAATTCTAAAAAATAGGTAAAGGAAGGCCCTTCGGAGAAGGAGAAAAATGAAGGTACGGTTATCTCTTCCCTACATGCTAAACAAGAAAATAATTATTGGGTAGTTGATAGTGGTTGTTCACATCACATGACTAGTGATAAAAGTAATTTTTTTAAGCTTGAAAAATATGATGGAGGCTTGGTTATGTTTGGAGATGATACTAGTGCTAAAATTTGTGGGATAGGTTTAGTCAGTTTTGATGGCAAGCATCATACTGATGACATCTACTATGTTAAGGGTTTAAGGCATAATATCTTGAGTTTTGGTTAGATGTGTAGTAAAGGATATGATCTTTTGTTCAAGGATGAGAGATTTGAGATCTGGAAAGGATCTAAAACATTAATTGTTGTAGGAAAGAAATTTGAAGGAAATATCTATCAACTTAAGGGTGTTGATGGATGATGCTTTATGACTCAGACTAATGACAGTTGGTTATGGAATCAAAGAATGTGTCACATGAATTTGTAACTTGACGAGGATTAGTGTTGTTCAGGTTGTGAGAGATTTACCAAGAATTACAAATCTTGTTAATGCTTTGTGTAGGAATTATCAGTTTCGAAAGAATGCAAGAAATCATTACAAATCAAAGGAACAGTCTACTACCAGACTACTGGATTTAATTTATACAAATCTATGTGATCCTATAACAAGAGTGAAAAGTCTACTTGGTAAAAGGTACTTTATGCTTAAATTAATTGATGATTATTTTAGATATACATGGGTTACATTTCTTAGAGAGAAATCAAATGCATTAGATAGATTCAAGACATTCAAAAGCTATGGTTGAAAATGAAATAAAGTTGAAGATAAAATACTTAAGATTTGACAGAGGTGGAGAATCACCTCCCATGAGTTTAATATGTTTTGTGAAGTACATGGAATAAAGAGACAATTATCTGCCCCAAGAACTCCTCAGCAAAATGGAGTTGTTGAAAGGAAAAATAGAACGATTCAAGAGGCTGCTAGATCAATGATCACTGAAGTTGGTTTACCGAAAGTTTACTAGAAAGAAGCAAGAGAAAATAGTAAAAAGACCCCCTATGAGCTATGACATGGAATAATTCCTACTGTTAAGTATTTCAAGGTATTCAAAAGCAAAGTTATATCACAAGAGATGAAGAAACTTTGGGAAAGTTTGATGAAAGAAGTGATGAAGGCATTTTTCTTGGATATTATACTAATAGCAAGGCATATAGATGTTTCAATAAAATACTAAGAAAGATTGTAGAGAGTGCAAATGTCAAGGTTAATGAGACAATGAAGAATTTTGTTGACATTGATGGATATGTATCTGATGAACCTGATTGTGTAAGAATAGAAGAGATTGAAGAATAGGAAAAGGATGAGGAAGAGAAGCGGGATGAACAAAATGAAAGAGAAGAAGCTTTGGTGGTGTCCCCTAAGACACCTATATATGCATAGAAGAATCATTCAGAAAGTTAGATTATCTGTGACAAGACAAAAGGTGTATTAATTAGGAGCAAAGTTGCTGCTGAAGTGAATCTGTGTTTACTTTTTGAGATTGAACCAGAGATTGTAAGTGTAGCTTGCAAAGATGAACATTGGATGGAAGCCATGAAAGAAGAACTTATGTAGATTGAGAAGAATAAAACTTGGGAATTGGTCCCAAGACCGGCAGATAAAAACATTATTGGATCAAAGAGGGTATTTAGAAATAAGTTGAATGAGAATGGAGAAGTTGTTAGAAAAAAAGCAAGGATTGTGTGTAAAGGTTACTCACAAGTAGAAGGAATAGATTTTTAGGAAAATTTTGCTCCAGTAGCAAGAATGGAAGTTAGAAGGATGTTCTTAGCTTTTGTTGCTCATAAAGATTTTAAGGTCTATCAGATGGATGTCAAGTCAACTTTTTTGAATGGTAACCTAGAAGAAGAAGTGTAAATGGAACAACCAAAAGGATTTTAGTTGTCAGATCAACCAAATACGGTGTGCATATTGAAGAAAGCTTTATATGGATGAAAGCAAGCTCCTAGAGCTTGGTATGCAAGGCTAGATAGGTATTTGATTTAGCAAGGTTTCAACAAAGGTACGGCGAATAGCAATCTGTATTTTAAGATTGAAAATGAAAAAAATCTTGATTGTAGTTGTGTATGTTGATGACATTATCTTTAGAGGAAATGAAAACATGTGCAAGATGTTTGTAGAAGAGATGCAAAAATAATTTGAAATGTCTATGTTTGGAGAGATGAATTTCTTTCTTGGGCTATAGATTAATCAAACAGAGAAAGGAATTTTTATTTCACAGTCTAAGGATGTGAGAGAGATGTTGAAGAATTTTGGGATGGATGGTTCGAAACTGGTATGTACTCCTATGGTGACTGGTTGCAAATTGGGTAAAGATGATGATTCACCTAAGGCTGATAAGAGCAAGTATAGATCTATGATTGGTGGACTATTATATTTGACTGCTACTAGATCATATATTATGCATGTTGTTTGTCTTGTGGCTAGAGTTAAAGAAGATCCTAAGGAAACACATGTTGTTGTTGTTAAAATAATTTTCAGATATTTGAATGGCACTCCAGATTATGGGTTGTGGTATCCTAAAGATACCGACTTTACACTTAGTGCCTATACAGATGTAGATTGGTCTGGATGTGTAAATGACATAAAGAGTACAAGTGGTGGTGCATTCTTTCTTGGATGTAGATTGGTGGCATGGTTGAGAAAAAAGCAAGATTCATTCTCCTTGTCTACTATTGAAGTTGAGTATATTGCTACTGCATCTTGTTGTACACAAGTTCTATGGATGAAACAAATATTAAAAGATATCACAGTGGTATATGATGATCCTATTTCTATTTTATGTGATAATACAAGTGCAATTAACATTTCAAAGAATCTTGTGATGCACTTGAGGATGAAGCATATATCTATCAGGTAACATTTCTTGAGAGAGAAGGTCATGGAGAATGAAGTAAATCTTGAGTATGTCTTGACAAAGGATCAAATTGTTGATATTCCCACAAAGGCTCTTCCTAAAGATACTTTTGAGTATCTCCAAGAGAAGTTAGGGGTCATTGCCCCTCCTTTATTAAACTAGATGCATATGGAGATGCATCAGTCTGGTGGATCTATGGATCTATCTTTCTTTTGGATTGATGTTTTGGTGGCTACCTCTTAGGGAAAGTAAGTAGTGTCAGGTGTTGTCATTGTGAGTATTTTGTTTTTTTCATGTCAAAGGAGAAATCAATGTAAAATATCTTTTTCCTTTACCATTGATGTCAAAGGGGGAGAGGAAGCATGTGAAAAAAGAGAGGAAGAATATGAGAGATTATCTACTAAGGGGGAGAAATAGAAAGAAAAATCTTGAGAAGTGTAATTAGGGCTAGTATGGTGTCTTTGATGGTTTTTCACATCATGTGTTGCCATCAATGACAAAGGGGGAGATTGTTGCAAGAATGGAAAGATTGAAGGTGTTGTCATTGATGTTAACCGATCAATTGGTTATCAACTGGTTGTTGTTGACTATATATGTCGAGGATATTGAGAAAATTGTAATGAAGATATGTTGAGTGTTTACTCTGGGTTTTGCTCCTACATTTATGTGGTTCAGATATATTGATCATGGTTGTTGGAAGATGCTATATCTAGATTTTTAGCTATTGATTCATTGTATAGTGTAAGTTATGTTCACCAGTTGTGAACTGTGGTTTTCTTTGTTTCCAGTTGAGGTCCGAGAGAAATGTTGTTGGTCCATATTTCTCTTTGATGAAAACTTATGACTTGTAGTTCTAGAGTTGAGTTTCCTTAATTGTGTTGAAGATAATTTCAACATCTGGAAGGTTCATGCTTAATGGTTCTATGTGTTTTACACTGGTTTGGCCGAACTTGTGTTGAACACTACTTTTGAAGTTGATGAAGTATGTTGGATCTATTTGGGTCCATATGAAGTGTGTGTTTGGGTTGCCCTCATTCTAATTCCACCCTAGGATGTTTTGGCGCTGACCTAATTTGAATTTAAATTTGGATAGCCAACTTTGGATATGTTTCAAAGTTGAAGATAGTATAAATACATGATAGTTAGTGGTGAAGCATATACAAGAGCGAAGAAGAGTGATAAGTGAAAATAAAAAGAGCAGATAGATGTGACATTGACACTATCCAGTGAGTGTGTGTGATGTGAGTGTGGCAAATCAATGTGAAGCCTAAATTTTGAGTTTTTGGACGTAGTGAGTAGAAGGTAAAATCTATCATTCATGCATATCTACGAGTGATTATGGTGGAATCCTTTATTGCATTGGGATTGTCTTCTCTCTGTAACAAGTTTTCTTTGTCTTCTTTGTATCTCTGTGGCAGTGAGCCCTCCGGGTTGATAGCCTTGTTGGATAGTGAGTCCTTGTTTTGGTAGTGAGCCTTGTTTCTCAGGCAGTGAGCCTCTTGCAATCAATTTTGATATTCTTTATTGTGTGAGTTAATCCTCACTGTGGTTTTTCCATTATTGGGTTTTCCACGTAAATATGGTGTTATTGTGTTTATCTGTTGGATTTAGGTTTTTGCATTAGCATTTGATGATTAATCATTTAAGTAATGTTAAGAATTAGTTTCGGTGATTGAATTAAAAGATTAGATATATGACAACTGATTCACCCCCCCTCTCAGTTGTCCTGTTCAACAAAATTATTTCATTTTGTGCAAAGTATATGCCATCTGAAAATCGTTCAAAGCTAATATATTAAAACTGTTCAAAGCTTATATGTGAAACTCTGAGAAAATTTATAGATTGTTAAGTAGATGTTGTATTTTATGGTTGAAGACCATTTGAGGGTTTGATTTTTGCAAGATAGAACCAAATGTATTAAGCTCATCTAAAAGTTAAAATATGTAGCACCATGAGGGTTTCATTTAGGTTATACATTGTGTTGTAGTATTAGGCACTAATTTGATAGTAGAAAACTAACCATTCACATTCAAAAGAAAAAATGTTTTATTTATCAATAAAATTGTTATTTGTTTACTATCTTTTTGTTTATATGTAGTCCATATTATGAATGTTGCTTCAAATAATGTAAAGCCATGACTATTAAATTTTTTAAAGAAATATGTATAATTTCATTTCAATGAGTGTATGATGTTGTAAGTTATTGTGATCATGCATTTATAGGGACCCTTGAATAGTTATATCCATTTTGCATCATCAAAATAATCAGCCTAATAGAAGAGATGAGAATTATGTGCACACAAACCTTTCGTGAAACCTATTACAAAAACTAAATACAAATTCAACTTTGTGTGAAAAAGGGGTCTTTAATCCTCTTGTTTGATGTTCTTTTCTAATCCTTGATTTGAGGATAGGTGTCTACCTTGTTTGAAAAAAATTTGGTGGAATTGTTTATATCTTAGTAAGAGCCTTAAGATTGGGAGTTACTATAGAAAAGAACTCCAATAGATTGGCAACTCTATTGGGGATTTGGATCATGTTTCCTTAGGTCATTTTTTAAGGTGTTTACAAGGTTAAAACTCTATATTTTCTATGTGACTTAATCCTCCTTTTCCATATCCCTATTTAGAGTGGTGACTTTGTTGTTTAGAAGATCCAAACAATATCATATTTGAAAGGTTCAAGATGGATGGGAGGAGGTCACTATTTAAGGGAAACTTTGGTAAGAAATTGTTGAATGAGATCATTATTGATTTGTGAGATCTTTTCACTTTGATGGTGGACCAAGAGTATGGTATTTAATAATGTTGGTGTGCACACTGTGGTAGTTCTAAAATGCATTTCAAGATGATATGGAAATATATATAATGAATTTCAATTGTTTCTCCTCTAAATTTGTTCAGAAATACATTTTGTTTCATGAAGGGAATCATTGGTTATATGAAGGCTGACCTATCCTTAATTTAATTACATATTATAAGGCATGGGAACTTAGTATAAGGGTTTTCATAATCATTTTCCTTCCTATAGTCCAGATGATGATAAAAGATATATACATACATACATGCATACATATATACATATATATATGTATATATATACATATACATATACATATACATATATATACACACACACACATATATATATATATATGTATATGTATACATATACACACACATATATATATATTTGTGTAGACACGTAAAATGTCTTGATTCATACTATGCATCTGATTCTGATCAACTAACACTGTTTCTTCTAAAATCACTTTTAATTGATCAAATAATTGAATAATCAACATTATTTAATTAAAATCAACAAATTCAGCTATTAATCAAATAATTAAATTTATTTGATTAATTCATCCTTCTTCTAACTAATTATTCATCTTATTTAATTAAATCCTCTCTTAATCCTCTCATTTGATTAAAAATCAATCAAATCAAATGTCACATCTCCTAATTCTCTCCAATTAATTAATCCTGGATTAATTAATCCTAAATCAGCTTTCTAATCATCATTATCAATTCCTCCAGCTTTTAACTCCTCAAGAGTTAAATCAACTCACGGTCAACTAACCAGGTTGCACATGAAAATAATTTCAATTAATTATTTAATTCATCTATTTTCCCTCACCAAGGAATATTCCTCTCAACCACCTCTTAATCAATTTCCCTCCAAAATATTTCAAAAATCTATCACATCCTCTTACATCTGCATTTAATTCTCTTACAACCTTCCAAATCCTCTTACATCCTCTCAAATCTCATTCAATTCCTCTTACAGGAATTTCAAATTCTCAACCAACAACATTTACTTCTCTTCCATCCTCCTCCACTCACACATTTCCCAAAATGTGCTCCACCCTCATCCAATAGAATTGTGACACTTGGCACATTCTCATTGGCTCTCAATTTATCCCACATTCACCAATTTCCTCCAATCTTCAACCCTTGGCTTCTATAAATAGAGGCATGCATTATCACTATAGCCATTTGAGTTCATAGCTTTTCATCATTTTCATGCAATTTAGCAAGGTTATTGTAAATTGTAGACTTGGATGACCTACATTTCATCAAGCTTATCAAAGGGATTGGGAAAGGGCTTCTTTCCACATCAAAGGAGCACCAATCCTCTTATGGGATTGAGGTCTAGTTAGCTTAGTTGATTTCATTGTTGTGTTCTGGCTTTGTTTTCATGTTTTCAACTTCGTTTTTCCAAGAATTTTATAGGGAACATTAGATTTATTCTTTCTAACATGTTTAACACTTGATTTTTGTTCTCTTGTTAGTTTGCGCAGGTTTGGTGGTCACATTTTGGTGCTAGAAGGAGGGTTGGTCAATCTGACATGATGAATTTTACCTAATTTTGTCATTTTTTGCAGCTATAGGGGAGCGACACCACCTTCTACAAATGTGATGCCGTAAAGCACCACTTTTGATGTCTAGTGCCACATTTGTCATGTCACACCACAGTCGCTCGCTACTATCACGCCGCCTTTGATCGAGCGCCGCTTTGACCTTCTCTATTTTTTGTCTAACCTTCTTTCCGTAGAGCTCCACATTTTTTTTAGCCCAGCATTCACGCTCTCTGTTTCTGCAGAGCGCCGCATTCGTGATAACCAAAGCATCACGTTTGTTTTTCAGTGTCGCATATCCCACTGATAGAACACCGCATTCATCTTTCAACACCGCACTTGTAGGAAGCAGAGGAGGGATAAAGTTTAAAGTCTTAAAAGCATTTTTTAATGCTCTTTGTGACAACTTGAGCTTTTAGTTTTTATAATTCAATTTCTAAGACCAACTAGATTCAATTTGGACTTAAAATTAACCCACAACTCAAGCTTTGTCAAGTTGGTTAAAATTGAATCTTAGATACTCACTAGCATTTTGATTTGGGTTAAAATTGAACAAACAACTCTCACACTCAAATTTGGTGCTATAAAAAGAATCAATTTATTTCTTTGAGGATTAAAAAGAATTCGTGCTTGTTCTTGTTTTGTAATAGTTTTTACAAAATATTTTCATTTGAATGCGTATGCAGTTCTCTCGTGCTTCACGGTGATCTTGAGAATCAAAAGAATTTTAGTGACATTAGGTTGTCTAAGAGATTGCATCCACATTTAAAACTTGGGCTTTTAAAATTGAACAAATCTTGCTAGTGTGAGAAAAGGCATTGCATGTGTTCTCTCTTTGTTCACGCAAACAAAGATTGATCAAACTACGAATGTAATTACTCGCTATTTTTCACCTTTAGAGGGCCCACCTTGGTGGGAAAAAGTAATCACCCCAAGGGAATGACCCAAGAGGTAACGAGCATAAGCCAGGCTCTTCTGAACCACTATACAAATTTGTGGTTGCAAGGAAATTTTACAATAAAAAAAGTGATGTATGATAGCTCTCCCCCAGTATCTTTATGATGCGTAAAGCCCTTGTTGTAAGGGTTGGGAGACCTCTTGAGGTAGTTTATCATTTTTTCCTTTAAACCGAATTCCCTTATTATGAACCCTTGTGTAGAAGCCAAAAATCCCAATATTTGTTGGCGTCAGGAGGTTGGACCTCCGGAGCCGTCCCACATATTTGTGGTTCTTTGTAGAGATGAAAAGTTTGTCATGGGAGATTCATGAGAAATGAAGCTTGGCTGACCCATAGAAGTGAGTGTCGTGGAGGGGAGCTAGTGTGGTCAAGCTTCTAATCATCCGATCTGAATCGCAACTAGATTTATCCAAGTGGGAATTCAACAAATATTTTCTTTTTCCATCCTAGGATTGTGCAATCTTTGAGTCAGTTAAACACATTGCTTGAATCCAAAATCTTGAAAACAAACATTGAACAATGGTCATGAAATTTCTAACCCTTTAGAAGAGACAAATACCTTTGAAAAGGCCAAAGTACTACTACTTGTCCCTAGGGATTTATCCTTAGAGGCTTCTAAGTACTTGGGCTTATCTCCTAATTTGCTCTCTCTATATTCAACATTAGGGAGCTATTGCCTTAATTCTCTTGATTTCTGCATAATGGACCTTGTGGGATGAAAATAAATTAAGACATAGACATTTAGTTTGAAAAGCTAAGCAAGAAAGTGTTTGTGGTAAAAAGGACTCATTAAGCAAAGATAAAAGACAATTGAACCCCACACATGTGTTTTATCAAATCATTTCCCACAAGATAAAAATCCCAAAACTAAAGTCCATCAATTGTCACAAACGTCTTAGTCCAAGCAATCTCAAGAAACATTAGTCTATGCTTTATCAATTTAGAGATAGGTTGCTCTATAACTTTTACAAACGTGTTTCAAAAGATAATCCCAATTTGTATTCATTCTATTATTGTCAAAATACAAGTCTTTTTCAACGTTTTGAGTATCTCACTTTGTAGGGTTAGCAAGCTCTTGAAATTATAACATGTTCTTCAATACTGAGGTCTTGTAAACAAAAGTCTCTCTAAGTTCACTTAAGATAAAAATAAACACTTTCATCCATCCTCAAACATCAATCAAAACCCATATCACAAACAACTTTTAGAATCTTGGAAAAATCCTTTATACTAAAATTTGGGAAAATCCCTTAAATCAAACCAAAATCATCTTGTTTGACTAGGTGTGTATAGATGAATCCTTCTTCATACAGTTAGTTAAATTATCACTATGTGGACAAGTTTATTCCAAGACAACATCTAACCTCTTGGAGTTTATGAGTTCATTATCAAATCCAAATCAAATCCAAATCAAGTCAAAATCAAATCCAAATAAAATCCAAATGTCCTAAAGTCTAGTATCCCTCCAAGGTTCTTAAGAGTTCAATCATTCACAATCACCCATCTTTCATTATCTCATCACCATCCTTTGATCCTTAACATCTTAGAATGTCTTAGTCCAAGCAATCTCAAGAAATATCAGTCTATGCTTTATCAAGTTAGAGATAGGTTTCTCTATAACTTTTACAAACGTGCTTCAAAAGATAATCCCAATTTGTATCCATTCTATTATTGTCAAAATCCAAGTATTTTTCAATGTTTTAAGTATCTCACTTTGTAGGGTTAGCAAGCTCTTGAAAGTATAGCATGTTCTTCAATACCGAGGTCTTGTAAACAAAAGTATCTCTAAGTTCACTTAAGATCAAAATCAACACTTTCATCCATCCTCAAACATCAATAAAAACCCATCTCACAAACAACTCTTAGAATCTTGGAAAAATCCTTTATACTAGACTTTTGGCAGATCCTTTAAATCAAATCAAAATCATCTTGTTTGACTAGGTGTGTGTAGATGAATCCTTCTTCATACACTTAGTTAAATTATTACCTTGTGGACAAGTTTATTCCAAGACAACATCTAACCTCTTAGAGTTTATGAGTTCATTATCAAATCCAAATCAATTCAAAATCAAATCCAAATCAAATCCAAAAGTCCTAAAGTCTAGTATCCCTCCAAGGTTCTTAAGAGTTCAATTATTCACAATCACCCATCTTTCATTATCTCATCACCGTCCTTTGATCCTTAAAATTTTAGATTTTCTTTTTTGTACCTAAAGTGTAGACCAACCTAAGCAGTTAGAGGTTTACCTCCCATATTCCTGAAAGTTATCCTTATTTTATGGTCCAAACTAGATCTCAACACAAGAAGAACATGGAAACAAACAAAGAAACATCCACTTCAAGTGACTTGAGTCAAACTGCACCTAAAATCAACCCCATCGGATCTAGCAATCCTCCTCTCAACCTTCCTCAACTACCACAAGATCTTCAAGAGGGAGGTTTCCAAGCGGAGGATATCACCAACAATGTCCTAGGGATGACTCAAGACAAAATCATAGAAATGGTCCAAAATCCTAAAAAATCACAAAATTGTCAACACAATGATGAGACTTAATCCTTCACAATACATGCTAGAATTAGCAAAGGAAGGGGCTAAACTCCCTTCTGATTATGATGTAAGCACTATTGTGGAAAAAGCTCTTGAGAATATGCCGCTTGTACCATTCACACCACCTTTTCAAAACATCATCCAACCCATCCCACAACCAACATCATCTCATGCTCCAAGTCAACCCATAGTTACCAAGGGGATTTCATTGCTTCATGCTCTTCAAACACATCCCCTTGTAAACAACCAAGAATTGGATGCAAACACCATCTTGGGTCAACCAAATACCGTTCCTCAAAACCCAAAACATCCATACGTTCCACTCGTCTTTCATGACACCAACAATCCATCCACTTTCGCCGCATCACCGACATATTCTCTTGACACACAAGTCTCTCTCCCCATAACTTCACAAGGATAAGGGGAAATATTTGGACAAGGGGGAATATTTGATCCCTCATCATCACTATCTCAAGGAAACACACCACCCATCTTCCCACCATTTCCCCCTTTACCAATCCTCAATCAAGCAAATCAAAATAATCCTCCAATCATGAATCAAATCAACATACCAAATCCTCTGATCATGCCACCAGTATCGTAACACTAGGTGGCACCAATCCAAACAACACAACCAATCATTACACCATCTACAACACCTCAAATATCTCAAAATGTGGTCTCCCAAGGACCTAACATATTAACCGTACCATCCACCATACAACTCCCTATCATCAATCCAACAACACCTAAACAACCACCTCAAAAAACTCTCATTAAAACATCTCACACAATTTTGAATCCTCCACCTCCACCACCAAAACCAAACATGGAAAACCAATACACCATCACACTGCAAGCTGCCCAACAAGCCTATCAAAAGGAATTTTAGCAATTTCAAGCTCAACAAGCCTCACAATCCGCACAACAAGCTACTCAACAAGCATAAGAACAAAAAGCCGCACAACAAGCACAACAAGTTGCCCAAGCACAAGCTCAAGCTTTATTGCAACAACAACAAGCTGTGCAAGCAACACAAGCCGTACAGGCTGCCCAAGCTGCACAAGCCACCCAACAAGCTCAAGCTCAGGAACAAGCTCAATATCAAGCCCAACAAGCTCAAGCACAAGCACAATACCAAGCACAACAACAAGCCTATCACAAGCTTTGCAACAATACCAAGTGCAACAAGAAGTAGCTTAGCTACTAGCCCAACAACAACCATTGTTGGCACAACAACACCAAGACCAAAAACAAGCAACAATTATAGGCATACCAACAAGGGTTGGTTGCACAAAAAATCATGCAACCACCCACCATGAACATGCAAAATACCCCACCTGTCACTCAAACAATCAAACCACCCTAAAACACATTCATCCCACCACCTGATCCACAAAATGATGTTTCTGCACAAATCAACTTTCTCTCACAACAAGTTCTAGACGTACAATCCATGAAAACAACAAAAACCCATGGGAATTTGTGCCCTTATCCATTCGACAGAAGCATTGCGATGGTTCCATTCCCAAAAGGGTTCGAGATACCTAAATTTGAAAAATATCATGGAACTGGTAACCCTGAAAATCACAACAGGGAATTTCATGTTCACTATATGGAAGTTGCATATGATGACACTTATCTAATGTGACTATTCCCTCAGATTTTAGTTGGACCAGCAATGGAATGGTTCTCTCACCTTCCTCCTGGAATCAAAAAGTTCCAAGAAATTGTGGACTTGTTCATACATAACTATTCATTCAACATAGGCATGGACGTTTATCTAGAAGAACTATCCGCTCTCAAACAAGCCAAGGGAGAAAAATTCACATCCTTCTTGCAACAATGGTGATCCAAGGCCAATAGGAACAAGTGGACTATGCCCGAAGAACAAAAAATTTGTACTATCATCGCCAATCTCGAAGGGACCTTGTCCTTCCATTTGAAAATGCAATGCATCACACATATGACCAGTTGATACCCAAGGCGCTCAACATTGAAAGAGCCCTTATCGCACAAGGGGGGACACCTACTTATCAAGATCACCGTCCATCAACCAATTAAAATGAAAAACATTGCACATGGGCAAAGAACAAGAATGTCACTAATGATGGTGTGGTGGATGCCAAAGTTGTTATCAGTGCCCCAAGGAAAAACACACAATCATATCAATAACCGCAAGTCAACAACCAAAACAACACACAAGCCAACACATCATCACAATAACCCAACAACCAAGTAGTCAATAACTTGAACAATCAAGGGGGACCACCCCCAAGGAAGTATCCCCCTAAACGGAAATACACACCACTTGGGGAACCAATTGAGTCTATCATGCAATAGCTAGTCTAGGCAAACCTCATCAAGATCCCTGTTTATGACAATTATCAAGAGCCTCAAGTTAAACCACCATGGTATGACGAGAAACAACTCTATGATTTCCACAAGATAAAGGGACACACAACAACCAGTTGCATGCAACTTAAGAATCTAATTCAAGACCTCATCGATGAAAAAACCGTAAACGTTGAACAACCTACAAGAAATCAAGATCTAAAGATATACATAAATATGATGCCAAATCACAATAAGGGAAACAAAAATGGTAAGAAAAGTATAATAATATGAACCATGTTTATGACCATGTGATTGCATTCTTAGATGTTGTTACACCCTTAGATGAATGGGTTACTGTTGTCAGTATCAAAGGATCCCGGGCCGACTGTGGAGTCACCACACGTGGTGGAAAATTTACCATTCTAGGACCATCCCAAGCACCCAAAGCATCCACTACCAATCCAAAGGAAATTCCTAATGGCTATAATGTCTTGGATCAGTTGAAAAGAACCCCTACCCAAATCTCCATCATGGAATTATTGAAAATCTCACCTACACATAGGAAAATCCTTGAAGAAGAATTGGCCACATCCTCTGTCCCAACGGATCTTGACACAGACCAGTTCCAAGATATGTTCAGACATATTACCATGCCACATATCCTAACATTTTTTGATTAGGACTTCCCAACTCAGTCATCTCATAACTGCGCACTCCATCTTGAGGTCTTAGTCCATAAAAATAAAGTCAAAAGAGTCTTGGTGGATGGACATGCAGGGTTAAATATTTGTACTCTCAAGCTAATAAGAAGTCTGGGATTCTCTGAAGACATCATTGAAAAAGGTAAAGGTATTACAATCAGGGCATATGATGATCAGGAACGGGTGTCCCAAGGCACCATTCAACTTCCTATTCAAGTAGGGCCAACTATCATGGAAACCACATGCCAAGTCCTTGATCTTGAATTACCTTACAATATCCTCCTAGGGCGCCCATGGATTCATGGGATGCAAGTTTTCACATCCACCTTCCATCAATGTATCAAGTTTCCTTATCAAAATCAAGAGGTCACACTCCATGGAGATCCTAAACCATTTTATTATTGCAAGAACTTGGAAGCCAAGTACTACAAAATCCCCCAATTACCAAAGAATGATGAAGGACCCACATCTCCATATATTGACCCATCTACCTTAGCCTCCACTTCTGAGACAAATACACCCTCCATTCTATACATCTCTGATATCAAAGTCACTATCCAAGACAATGGGTGTGGGGATTACAAAATGAAAAAGAGTGCCTTTGTAATAGGAGAGTTACCTCAATCTCCTCGATCTCATGGACAACCTCAACCAATTGACACATCAGCCTAAACCTTCAAAGCATACCCCTCCAGATTCAAAAGGTGGGGGGACCTAAGTCAAGAAGTGGTAGATGAAAGGGA
>VDFB02221037.1:0-30606 GCA_007258455.2 Sequoia sempervirens | reverse complement strand
GAGAGGGAGAGAGGGGAAGTAGGAGGGGGAAGGAGAGAGGGGGAGGGAGTGGGAGGGGGAGTGGGAGGAAGAGGGAGTGGGAGTGGGAGTGGGAGAGGAAGATGGAGAGGGGGGAAGGGGCGTGAGGGAGGTAGAGGGAGGGGAGAGGAGCGAGAGGGAGAGAGATTTGGAGTGGAACTTGGAGTGGGACTGGGGATGAATTGTAACATCCCTATTCGACCAACTGACCCTGAAATGGATGGTTCTTCCCATCTCACCTTCAAAAACATCCATTCTCAATTCATTTAATTCTCTAAGCAACATATTCACATTCTCTTAGCATTTTTTCCACTTCACTTCACTCTCAATTAGCATTCCAATACTCCATTACAACAACATTTGAAGCTTCATCAACTCCATTACAACAACATTTGAAGCTTCATCAACTCCACATTGCAAGTGTGAAGCAAGCCATAAAAGCATGGGATTGGAGTCATGTGAGACCTCCCTTCATCACAATTACGATTGTAGTGACCTTTCCAAGTCTGCATTCTCGTCCATTGGCTAGTGATCTTTTGGGTGGAGGTGGTAACATTTCACTCCTCTCCTTTGTGATTTGATAGAAGTAGCATAATATTGTTTGTAGTGTTTTCGTTCTCTCTTCTTTCTTTTATTGCATATTTCTACTTTATTCCTTTCTGGTTGTCCATGGAGGTGGAAACACCAAAACGAGAGTTTGACTGAGGTAGGCCCCTATATAGCCCCAACAATTTTCCCTCTTGCTTGTATGTAGGTGAAGGTATGTGTGAAGCTAGTTGGTGAACAAGCACTTTTGTGAGATTATCTTCATCACCCTAGCTTTCACCTATTTGTTTTATCATCTTCATCTCTATTTCTCATACTTTATCATCCTATTTTTCCTATCAAAACCAACTAAATATGTTGTTAGTTAGTTTTTAGCAGTTTGTATTGTGTTTACTATTTTATAACCATATGGATGCCAACGTGCCTGAGAGATACCAACACATTTCACTTTCATCCTAGAACCATGCTACCATCCTCAAATAGAGAGTTGTCTAAGACACAATATTGACTCGAAAAACTAGCTCATATAGTCCAAACCTAAGTTTGAGATCTACAGAGTGATAAAAGTATGTTATAGTGCTCATTATTCTTGATCCTTATCCCAAGGTATCTTTTAGAGTGAGTTAAGTTAGGGCAGCCTTCCGCTCTTGGCTCTTTGTGACTTGGAGCCTTGACGTGGTTGGTCCCCCTCTCTTACAATATATATTACTTATATAATCATTCACATATATTTTCCAACCTATCGATAGTCACATATACATTTGACATATATATCCATATATATATATGTCTATTTTTTCATCCGATACCCTCATGCCCATGAGAAATCCATCCATGAGCATGTGGAAGTACATCTACCTTTGTATACTCATGTACATATTAACTCATGTTCACGGGCTTATCATCAACATGTATATGTATACATGTATATACGTTCTATGTATATATTTCTAATCGATTAAATAAAGAATATATAAGAAAAGAGCTTTCACCAACCAAGCACTTAACACAAATCCAAACATTCTCAAGTGAGATCACAACCTATCTAACACATGAACAAATAATGCTATGGATTGACTTACCAATATCCAAAACTACGACTTGACTTAACCATTCTATTTGTGAGTGTGTGTGAGTTCAATTTAGGCTTTGTTAAGGGTTTCTAGAACAAATCCTTCTCATGAGTGATACTTCCCCTCCTTCTGGAGGCTTGATCCCTGCATCTACATCCAACTCAACACATTCGTAATAGTAGTTAGATGTTCACAATACCATCATTTGCATTATATAAATCATAATTGAAATATCAAATTCAATAAACACCCTTTCCACATATTTATTTCAATATAACATTATTCAAGTTAACATTCATTCATTTTTTCTAAATGATACAATCAAACAAAGTACATGCACATGATTTCTAATAAAAATTGCAAACACATTCATATATTCAATATTTTAAACATTCATAGTAATAGTAAATAGGTAAACACACAACGAGATGTAACACTTTTTAATTGCTAATCAATTCTAATCAATCTTAATCTCTCTCTAGCAACTCTAAAGTAATTAATGCAACATCAAAAGAAAGAAAAGAATATTATACGCAACATAGTTATAGTAAATTATAGTTTGTAACCTAAATAAAAATTCATGTTCAAGTATTGTAATATACAAGTCTTATTTATTATCATCATCATATGGACTAACAGTTGCAGGATATTAAGGATACTCCTTCATCCTCCCTATATGAGATTGATACAACTCTACATCAATCCAACAAGGACTTCAAATATGAGTCATAATAAGACACCCCTTTTATGTTTTCATTATCAATTTTCATTTGTCTTACCTATAGTCCCTTGAGACAACACACTCTTTATCATCTATCGTCATAGCTCTTGTGGAGGTGGGAACATTAACACAGGGTTTGACCAAGGCAAGCCCCTATATGAAACAACCTTTCTCCCTCTAACTATTTTGTAGGTTTATAGGTTTGCTATAGATTGAAGTTGATTTAACATCTCAAGGATCATAAACTGCAATGCATGTTTTAAGGAGTCATCATAAAAATTATTAGGTCACATTGATTAGCCAAGCTCTATTAGGATTTGAACTCAAATTTTTGTTGTTAGAGAGCTTCAAACACTGGTACACCTGTGTAGGTCCTAAAATCGTAGATTGCAACACTTCTAGACTAGGGCATCCAATGCCCCTATCTTGCCAATTCTTCTCCAGATTTCAATGTCAAGTTCCTCTTTGTATCTCTTCTCCATATCCACTTTCTATTTCTTTCATTTCATTCTGTAAATTCTAGAAATTATGTTACATTTAGTTCATTTGATCCTAATTCACCTATTTTAATATAAATAATCATATTAGTAACAACACACACAAAAAAGGGACCAAATCCCTAACCAACCTATTTGGTTCTCCTTTGATGACAATAGCTAAATAGTACTACTTGGTTAATTTTGGCTCTCTAATGTTTATGGTGAAAGAGAATTGATCTAGTTAAATTCATTTAGGCTAGATCTCCTTTCAATGTCTTACATGTTCATGGCATCTCTATATTTTATGTGACCAATATTTTAGGTTGTGGATATTATGGATGGTATTACTGAGTTAACACTCATTGAATTTGGTTGTATGAATTTCACTAGGATTGTGAGTAGATCTTTGTCATGATAGTATTTGAAAAATGTTACATTTGTTATTTAAAATGGGGAGATGTTAGTATATTATTTTTGATCTTGAGGATAAAAAAATTATTAGAGGGATGTATTTACTACTATGTACATAGTATACTATGGAACTATAAATTAGAATTACTACTTATGTTTATTCTGGGTGCTCTATTACTACACTCTTCATGTTTAAAATGAAAGAAAATAGATGTGTATATTTTATAGAATGTTAAATAAGGATTCGAGCATCAAATTTATGAATATTGATTGACTAACTAGTAGAACATTTAAATTCATACATTATAT
This sequence comes from Sequoia sempervirens, assembly GCA_007258455.2. Lineage (NCBI taxonomy): Eukaryota > Viridiplantae > Streptophyta > Pinopsida > Cupressales > Cupressaceae > Sequoia > Sequoia sempervirens. The sequence goes on along the minus strand of VDFB02221037.1, from coordinate 27,049 downwards.
CAAGATCATCACATTGAACTATAACCTAATAGCCTTACTATCATCCTTGATATATGCATAGATATTTTAGAAGTTGAGATTAAGGGATAATATTTTTGAAGAACTCTAGGTATTTGGTGAGTTGTGCTTGTATTCTATTGTATAGTTGTAATGTAGTTACACATGTGTAGGTGAGTTGTTTCCAAATACGATTTAAACATGTAAAATAATAATATGTCATTCTAATTTATTGTATTACATATGCAATCATTATGTCTTATTCACTAAACCATGACCAAGGTTGATTTTGGTGAAATTGACCAATTATATGTATTTAGGGTACACAATTGACTCGGGATTCCTTTTGTACTAGAATTCACTAACTTTATCCATGTATAGTATTCTACTATGACCATGCACATGAAGGTTTGGGTTCAATTGTAATCATATGATTATATGTTTTTATTTATAAATATATCATTGTTATATGGAGCCATTACAAGTACTAACCATTAAGGTCACATTTATTATAATTACCAAGTAAAAATATAATCTAGATGATGAATTATAGGGTAAAGGTACAAACTTGAGTCACACTTTGGTCCAACTGTACGAATTCGATCAAACCGGTTTCAGCCTAAAGGGTTTCATACAAAACCACATGACGTTGACATGGTGCCTACATGGCCTAGCCATTTAGGCCGAGTATATTTCAATCGAAACCTACTTGGCCGAATACCTTCTAACTGAATAAGGAGGATATAAAAACAAAAAAATATAGGGCCTGGGCATTTTGGTTGTTCGCTCAAAGAAGTTGTGGTTGGAGGCAGCTCAAATGAAGATCCCATCTACAAAAGTGAGTTTGAAGCCAGGTTTCATTCATTCAGTTATTTGCATTTTGTTTTTGAAGTGCTTGTTTTGTTTAATGATCAACTAGTTTGAATTGAAAAATGTGTTTTATTTAAGCTTCCTTATGCAGTAACTGTTTGTTAGGGATTTTTTTGGGGGTTTTTTCTTTATTGCAGTTTTCTTGGTCGAATATTGCTTTTCCCATGTCATTTTTGATAAGGTCGTTTTGTGTACTCATATAAGGGTTTGAGTTGTGAAATTATGGTGTTTTTGTTCCCTGTAAATGTTTTTTTTAGAAAAAATTGAAAAATAAATTTCTAATGTGCAGTTTCTACGTAAGGAATCTTGATAATTGCGACATGCAATTTTTGCTTATGAATATGATAATAGGGTATGAATCTACGACATGCAATTTTTGGCTTAGCTGTGAACTAAAAAATAACATTAGTATCCTTGCACCTATCTAGATGGGTCTTTTTAATGCTTGGAACAAGAAGCCCCAATAACTTCAAAATAGGTTCAGAAATAGCATTAGTATCCTTGCACCTATCTAGGGTTTTCAAGATAAGGGTTAATTTTAGATCATCTATTATTTATTTCTCAAAATTGTTTTAATGCTCGGAACAAGAAGCCCTAGATCTACCTTCCAGACATTGAACCACAGTCGTATAATTCCTTATTCTATATGAATTGCACACCATTTTAGAGTTTGTTAAACTCTGTTTGTATATTTTTTTTGTGTGGTATGAAAAATAACTTGCAAATACTAATTAAGTGGAGTGAATCTATCTAGTAACAAAATTGATAAAAGTTAACCTGATTTGTGTGCTTAGCTTCGTGGTAAATGCCTCCTGAGCTATTTTGTATTGAGATTATGATTTTACACCATAGCTCTTGAAGAAACAAGCGCTTGGTCTAAGCGCATAAACCAAACTTTGCACTGTCACCAGTTTGTTAATCCAGTGCTTTTATTACTTGTTGTAGGCTTACCAAAAATTGTATTCTATTACAAAGCATTGACTATTTCTCGAATAGTTAAAGTATGAAATCAAATTTCCAAGCTTAATAAATTTGTTGTTTGATAAAAAAAACAAAGAAAGAGATTATGTCATTGACACTTGGCAAAAATAGTACCGTGATTATCATTAGTTTATTTTATTTATGATTTATTGATTTATTTTGATTTGTTGTTTTGGCACTTAATTAAATATTCCTTTTTATTGATTTTGTTAGAGGGAAGACAAGAAAACACATAATAGAGGAGTAGATAAAAAGGAATATAATAATTGGAAATAAAAATGAATAAGTCACAAAATACACTATGCCACAAAAGCAATAAACAAGAATATAATATGTATGAAAAATACTTAGCCTTAGGTTTGATGTAAAATATCATGACATAGTGTATTTTGTGACTTATTGTGTTTAATGATTGGTACTCTATCAAAGGACACATGCCAAACTAAAAACCTATCTTTGTTTTTCTAAGTCATTTCCATGATTGTGAAAACGAACTCCCATAGTATGAATTCAACACTATGCTCAAATTTGACCTATGTATGTGAATTAAACCTATTTGTCTCTATATTTCATATTTTCATTCATCTTGACATTTTAGACATATATCTAAAGATTGACAATGTTTACAAACAACTCTAGGAGCTTACTAATTGAGAATTTTCTCCATATGTTAAGCCTCTTTGATTTGAATCAATAGTTTGAACAAGATTGAATCCAAAAAAATCATGTAATATTTTTAGGACGTGTATGTTGATGGCATGTTGGTATATGCTTTGATTATGATGATATAATATAGAACAAAACACTTTAATTGATTCGTAGATTCTAGCATGCCCTAATAATGAATTTGGTTTTGTCCTTTTATACAATGTATAGCACACAAATAACATATTGTGAACTAAAATCAACAAGTAATGAGTAAAAATATTAAATTTGAATTAAAAATATTAAGTTTCAATTTTGTGTTGCATATTTGAACCAAGTTCATCTTTGCACCCCCATATTTGACCTAGATGATGGAAAAGGTAAAACATAAATTGAGCCTAGACTATTAGGATGTGTGAGGATATGAACAAGTTAGGTTCAAGTTCTTTGCCGAATTTGATACGAAAAACGTCACTTATATGATATTCATTATTAGGGACAACTTGATCAATCTAAGTCCAAAATGAAAGTGGAAAAGTGCAAGGTATACAATTTTCACTTTTACAATATTATAATAATGTTATAGAAATAATTAACTCTAGTGTGAATTTATAATTTTGTTTTTTCTTATATTTGATTATTTTTAACAAAGAATATTAAACCTTTGGAATGTATATGAGGGTGAGGAGTTGTTGGTTGGTTCCTTTTTTCTTTGCATATTGTAACCACTTCTCTACAACACTTTCTACTATTTGACAATATTGTTTGACAATGAAGAAGAAAACTCAAGAGAAGCTATATGCATGACTTGATCTATTTCATTCCAATATGGAAATCCATAGTATCCTTGCACCTATCTAGATGGGTCTTTCTAATGGCTCATATTTTCTTATCAATCATGTTTCTACTCCTTATGAAGGTCATCAACAAGAAATAGAAAAATCTCCATCTCCTCAAAAGAACTCCATTGTTCCATACATCTCTAAACCTAACCTTATCATGTCACCTCTTTATGTTCCCCTCATAAATCCTATCTCTAATGGCATTCAATTCTCTAGTGCTTTATGCTCTTCACAACTCATTCACCCTTTCTAACATACAAAAACCCATCTATTGTAACTAATAGTGGAACATCAGTAGTTTACCTTTCACATGCAGATAATTTAAGCTCCAATGTTTGGCTATAAAAGGTGATGAAATTATCTCAGTGACATGTGTTCAGTAGGATTTGTATTAAAAGAACAAGCAGAAAAACTTAAAAAATAAGTATAAAAAGGATTTGCTAAAAAAGAAGATCAAAAGAGCACCCTCATTATATTTTCCTATTGCATTTAACTAATTGCAAAAGGAAGGGAACTTGATTGTAAGTTGTAAGAGGCTTGAAAAAGTGGACTCTTTGATACAATTTGCAAATAAAATAAATTTAGTTCATGTAACCATCTCACAATTGGATCGAGACAAGGATCGAGAGAGGCATTGGGCCACGGATCTAGAGAATTAGGACATGGATCCAAACAGGGTTCAAGATAGAGATCGATCCACAGTCATATTAGGCATCCTCCACTTTGATTTATTTTACATGTAGATACATGATTTGTTATACATTTTATATTGTTATTTGTCACATTATGGTTCTTAGATGATGATCTTCACATTATATGTATTTCACATTATGGTTTCACATTATGGTTCATCTTATTATGTTTTGTAGTATATACATTTTACATTATGGTTTCACATTATGGTTCATCTTATTATGTTTTACAATATATATATATATACATTTTACATTATGTTTTCACATTATGGTTTATCTTATTATAGAAATAGAAATTCTTGAAGATAATTAGGGTTTTGAGTTTGGAAAATTTAATATTAGATTGTTCACTTTTAATCTATAAAAAATTGAATTAATTTAATGATTTTTGGTTCAATAAGGTAGTTGGGAATGGCAGGTTGAATATGTTCTAAGGCTAATTTACCAACTATGTTCTAAATGGTTTTGACAACTATTTACACATCAATTATTTAACATTTAACAATAAAAATAATATTAATATTAAAAAACCCTAAAATAATCATATTTTTTATTTAATTTTCATGTTGCATTAAAAATTAAGAATATGTAACTTCCGCATTCACTATAAATTCACTCAAAGTTATTGTCTCATCTTGCTTGAAATTTTTTGAACCCATTTCTATGCTTGAAAATTATAGTTCATCACTAATTAAAAATATTTTAGAATTTAATAATCTATAATATTTAGAGTTATTGATTTAGGTGCCTCTTTTCATATGAATTCACATAGGAAGTGTTACACAAATTATATATATAATATTATGGTGGAGAGGTCTAATTAGGTGAAAAAAATTATCATAAGATCATTGTTAAGGGTAATATAACACTAATTTTTAGTGATGGGAAAATGAAGACACTATCTGATGTGTTGCACGATCATGGTTTAGCTAAAAATCATATTTAAGATTTTAAGATGGATGATAATATTGTGCATATTATTTATGATAAGATCATGGTTAAAAATTGGTTAGGGGAGATTTGGTTTTAGGAAAGGGTATTAGGCATGGTAATTTATTTGGATTGGATGGTACTACTTAATCTAACAATGCCATGAATTTTGATCATGTAATGAACTAGTTGATATGTCAATGTTTTGACATCAAAGATCAAACCACATCTAGGTGAGAAAGGATAAAAAACATTGAAGAATAAATATATAGGTGAGATTGTGTGTTTCATAAGCAAAATAAAGTTAAATTCTCATAGCAAAATGGATTTTAGAGTTAATTTGAATAATTTTGCAAACATAATTGGATTGTAATTTAATAGAAAAATACTCCATATATATAAAAATGAGGTAGCTAAGATAATGAATATAATTTATTAAAGGAAATAAATAAAAATATGTTAAGTTGTGTTAATTTGAAGCAAATTATTTGGGAGTAAGTTAGTATTTTTTGTTATTTGATAAATAAGTTTCCTATTTCCATCCTTGTTGAAGAGACACCATACAAAGTATGGATGGGAAAAAATATTAAATTGCACATTTGGAAGTGTTTGGTTGTGAGGCTTACACTCAAACACCTAGAAAAAAATGCTCTAAGTTAGATTTCAAAGTATATTTTTTTCATTGGTTATGGGTAGAAAATTTAATGGTATAAAATTTGGAATCCTCCAACTTAGAAATTATTTATTCTAGAAATATGTTTTGTAGGGAAGTAAGTGATGGTGATTATATAACAAAGTTATGCAATTGGATTAAATCTAGACACATAACTGAAGGTCTCTTATAGCTAGTCTAATTAAAACTTAAATAATGATTTGTATACCATACTTCACAAATTCTTTTTTACTTTACTAAATCAAGTGAAATTCCATTTTAACTAAGGTGCTTGAGCTTAATAAAGGATTAAATATTTATTTTTAACCAAAACTTAAATTTCATATTTAGATTTACAAATAAATAAAATTCACTTGAAAATGAGAAAGTTATTTATAAATTGTACTATTTTGTCTCTAATACTATGATGTTACATTTATTTCGATGAGCTAACAAGTATGTGTTTGTGATTCACAATGCAACATAGGAAGGGAAGGGTTTTAGGAATTAAGTGAAGAGTGTTCTCAACTATAGTGTTTTGTATATCATCAAAAGTAAGATTAAAATTATGTGTTATAATTATGCACCAAAGATATCCACAAACATGCGGTTAAACTGACCTTAAGAAAACTTTATAGGCAAATAAGATCACCTTAAGAAAGCTTTATAGGCAAATAAGATCACAAAAAAGAAAGCTTCATGGGCTACTATTGAATGAAATTATTTGAATTCAACATAAAATAAAAATATTTTCAAATTTAGGTCCATATGTTTTATTTTTATTCAAGGGGTAAACGCTTTTGACCTGGAGCTATGAACCAATGAGGTCACAAATGAGGGACCTCATCCCCAAATGTTACATGTATGTATTGTCATAAAAAATATAAATGTACAAAAATATCTTAAAGTTCTTGGTACATATAATCTGGATCCTCTCTATCTTTTATTATCTCCAAAATCTTTTCATGGTCTTCAATAGGCAACCTCCACCTTTGTTTGGCACACCCTCTTTTTGGTAAAGTTTCAAGATTTAATCTTGTTGCTATAATTAAATGACTATAATGTAAAACCTTTTGACCTGGCATATAATCAATAAATATAATGCCATTTGTATCTATCTTTGTTTGTTGATAGTATGTGCCTTCAACAACCATTGATCGAGTAGGATACTCTTGTCCATCACCATCTGTCATTAATTATGACAATTTGCATTTTGGTTGCATACATCTTAGTAGATAGTAATCTACACCTTCTACATTGTCAGGATCTGCAAGAACAACAAAAATATCTCTAGTACACACCATGTAGTAAACCATTCTCAACTTAGGTAGAATATTTAAATCAATTGTAAGAAATAAAATTCAATTTAAAAATTTAAAATTTACCTGTAACAACTAAATCTGATACACGTTCGTAATTAGCTAAATACAAAGGATCATAGATATCTACAATGTCATTATCTTCAAAAGGGTTTGATGTGTCCACTAATTGTTTTATTTCCCATTGTGAAACATACCCATCTCTAATATTCTCACATTGTAGAGTATTTGCATTGTTCTCAATGCAATCAACACAAAAACATGATTTTTCTCTCACTTGAATTATTGGAGGCCTACTATGTCCTACTGTCATGATTTGATGCAAACTTCTAATACCACTAATTGTTTGAAAATTAGTAAGAGTTGATCGATCAATATCTATAAATTTCAAACATCCAATTAAAAAGTGTATAAAATTGAAAATTCAATTCATGTACACATTGAAATTCATAAAACAAATTCATTTATGTACCTTTAACTTCCCAAAAATATCATGTGTTGTATATTGAGTCATGGGCAGCAAAATGAATTTTGCACCATTCAACAATTTCATGTGCATTCCTTATGGCATTACCTATAAGTTCATGTTGGTGAAATTTCAAGTTAAGAGGTTTTATAGTTGAAAAGAAAAGACGATCTCAAAAAACATAATTAGATTTTTTCTAAAAATCCATATGGTGTTACCTACAAGTTTGTGTTGGAAAAGTGCACGCTTCACACATGCTCCAACTCCATCATGCTCTCCTTTTCCATATCCACTCTCATAGAAATTCCACAAAAAATTTATGTCGCATCTAATATGTTTTTGGCTTAACCAATTAAAAGATTTTGTAGAATTAATTTGTTCTGTGACATTACAACCAATTTCATTTAAACCAAGATAGTAAAAATAAACTATATGTGTACAACTAATTAAGTCTAAACAAGTTAAGTAAACAAATAAGCATATAATTTCAAAAAAAAAAACCAACACTTACCAGCACATCCATCAGACCATATCCATTGTTGTGAAGCATCTATTTGACATCGTCTCAAGTCTTCAAAAAACATTGCAAAACAATGGGCTACATAGCTTCTATCATGCCCTATATCATCACTTATATAAAAGTGAACCTCTTTGATGATAATTCATTCATCTTTGCTACTTTGTAGACCATCCAGATGTTCTTCGACATGCATATAACAAACTTGTACAAATATTGCAACTTGCTCTGAATGATAATATTGACTTTGGATTTCAGTTTGAGGACTAAATGTATAGTTCTCAGAGAAATCAACAATAGAGAGAATACAACCCGTTGGAAAGCAATTCTTTCAGTCACGCAATTGCTTAGCTTTCCATCTAGCACCATGACAATGTTGAATATGTGGATATATGATATTGCAAAATTTGTTCATAAACTCATTGTAAGGTAACTCACTCTCTTTGAGAACAATTTTTTTGGTCTCAACTCCCGACTTTGTTGAGTATTTCTCATATTCAAATCTCTTCCACATAACTTGCATTAAATGATCAATATTGTCAACCTATAAAAGATTCTTCAAATTTCCACATTCATTACATATATTTTTAATACACTACACTTTCAATTCATCTGAATCTTTTGATTTTTCACATAGAAGAGACTTCACAAATTGTGTTGTACTTCCAGGGATGACTATATTTGGATTGATTACTTCCATAGCTTTTCTATATGTTTGAAGGTGTAGATGAAATTCAACATGATTTCGACAACAAAAAGTCTCACATATCTTATTTATATGTACAAAAATTGGTCATAGTCTCTCAAACATCCTTTGATAAATCTTCACATCTGAAAATTCTTGCTTGAATGCTTCAAAAAGCTCACTTTGAGTTGTATCTATAAATGGTTTCGGATGTGAAATTTTTTTACCATCTACACCTTTTATTTGTATAGTGTCCCTTCTATTGGAAGAAACATGAGAGTGGATAGTCCAATATTCAATCACCTATTCCTTTACATCTTCTGAGATTTTATCTTTTCGAGGAACCCTGCAAATATTTACCCAATTATTCTCAATATTTCCATCCAATATATTTCTCTTTTTGATATATATTTTAGCAGTTCTCCTAGAAACATTGAGTAATTTAGAATCTACTTTAACTTGTCTTCTATGTGTTAATTTCTTACTAGAAATTACCATCATCAATGCTCTACATGCAACACTTAAATCGACAGCTCGACTCTTGTTTTCAATAGAATTCAATGGTTCTTGCAGGTTTTCAACAATTGTTTTCTTTAATGATCCTGGTGAATTTTTCTTATTATCAACCCCTAACAAATCCAAAACAGAGGTCATTTCTTTCCTCCTAAATAATTTTGCAAATAACTGCACTCTTCCAACTATAGACTTTTCTTCAAAATATTCATCCCATATTCTTTTACAGTGTAATTTTATTGTGCTTTCAAATAACATATCTTTAGATGAAATATTATTAAAAAGGGATTCCTCATCCATTGCTATAAGATTTTCCATACCAAGGAAAATATTTCTATGACCACCTTCAGTTTGTCCTGGTACTTGTACTCCTTGGTCATCAACAATTTCCATGGGTTCTTCTTCAAAAGATGTTCCTTCATTCACATTTCTACTATCTCTTTTTCGATCATACAACCTTGTTCTTGTCTTTTTATTCCACATCAAAAATTGGCCAGGTTTGACTTCAGCTGCATACAAAAATAATGTGCATTCAAAATTTTTGATGTTTGTATTGGATAAAGTGTCCCCTAATATCATGGAGGTATGACTATTTTTTACTGTGAAAACAAGATGTAAACCCATCATTATGTATGTGGAAACTGTTGTTTGAAATCTTCTCCTCTATGAGAAAGCCTAATTTGATAAAAGTGGATGATCCTAGTTGATAGGATATTTTTTCCTTATCATTCATCCTGCTCAACTCTTCTTGATCATTCAGGATATCGATTTGATCCATGGTAGCTTTTGTATCTTCTTCTTTAACTTGATCTATAATAGCTTGTTTATATTATTCTTTGATGTTATTCATGTCATTTGTTTGATTATCTGTGTCCAAAGGAGGCAAGTGTCTCATTTTGGGAAACTATTAGCAAGTCCTTGGCACAATCAAAATTATTAAGGGGTAGGGTTGGTTATAGGTGATTTTTTTTTTATGATTTGGATTGTTAGGGGGTGGGGGAAGTAGTTTGTTATTAGGGGGTTGGGATGTGTTTTGTGGGGTGATATAATTGGCATGAATATATGAGGTGGGGTGAGATTGTGTGGTTATAGTTGGGTTGGTGGGGGCATAAGTGATACTAGCATTGGGGGGAATAGTGACCCTTAGGTGTGATGAAAGTGGGGGTAGGTTATTTAGGGGTTGTGTTATGTTTGTGTAAAGAGGGACATTGGTATTTATGATGAGAGGTTTTCTGGTACTTGAGGAAAGTGGTCGGTTGGCGTTGGATGAGATTGTGTTTATGGAAGAGGTTGTGTTTGTTAATGGGGGGACACTGGTTGATTTATGTTAGTGGAAGAGGGAATATTGGCAATAATTAGTTGTGGTCCCACGAGATGATTGGAATGTAAGGAGAGAATTCTTTAAGAGATTAAAGATGTGGACCTTGGACCAGATTGTGGGTTCTAGGATGACCTTAGGATTGATTTTTTGATGATGTGATTAAGGATTTTTTGTTGGGATTGATGGGATGATTGGTTCAATTGATGGTACAAACAACCAAGGCTTATGATCAAAAGGTGTAATCTAAATCCTTAGGATGGATGATTTAGGATTTTCTTACTTAGGATAGGAAAGTCTCTAAGCAAGGGTAGATAAAAGATGATTTTGAAAAATTTAGCAAAAAGGTAGCCACTCCTTAAGCTAAATTAACAAAGATGCAACTTAAGATAGGCAAGTTCTTAAACTACCCTAAGATTAGGAAGGGTGATGAGAGATCTAGATTGTTTCCTAGTGAAAAATTTGGTTTGCAAAGTGGTGACATGATAAATGTTGATTTTTGGGATAGATCTTAAGGTTGATTTTGGATGATAATGGTGAAGAAACTAATGATGTGGTGGAGAGGGAATGATATCAAGACAAGGTGTGAAGATAATAGGTGATTATAAGGGAAAATTTGGATGGTGGGGGAGGGTGAGGAATAGGTTTTTTAGGTGTGAAGGTGTAATTGGTGATCAAGAGGCAATAGAGTTACAAATTATGTCAGACTAAACCAGGGAGCCCTAGGGGGTCAAAGTTTTGAATTTTTTTTATGTCTTGGGATTTGCAAAGCTTGAAATGTTGTAAATTACTAAGTGTGATGTTTGGTTGAGAGTTATTTTTGAACACACACGCAAGACATATCAGATAAAAAAAAATTCAGTTTGTTCTTGATTCAAGATGAAAACAATCATGTACAACCCTAGGGTTGGCAAGGAAAATATTCACTGAGTTCCCTCTTGGATTTCTCCAGCTGTGCTTATTCTTAGCGGATAACTTAGAAGCTTGGCCACACTGGCCCCCCTTACACGACACTCACTTCTCGGGTCAACCAAGCTTTGAGTTCTCATGAATCTCCCATGATAAAATCTTCATCTCTACTAAAAACCACAAGTATGTGGGAAGACTTCAAAGGTTTGACCTCTTGCACCAACAAATAGAGGGATTTTGGCAACTACAACAAGAGGTGTCTAGTAAGGGCATCTATTCAAGTGGTTATACATGTGGCAAGATTAGCTACGATAAGGAGGATTCCTAGCCTACAGAGGTTATGCTCTATAGGTTTTATGGGGACTCACTTGTTGTCATAACACATCCACACTCATGGTACTTGAACTTTCCTCAAGTACCCATTTTATATATTGGTTGGAAGTAGCTTGGATTTATCCTGTTATTGATTGGGTCATTCCCTTGGGATGAGTAATTTTTCACAACAAGGCAGGCCCTCTAAAGGATTAAACACATACAAAAATGATTGGTTTGGTTTCTGATCACCAAGTTCACACAAGGTGAGAGCATACTCCCTACCATCTCAAGCATAAAAAATAGTGTTCATTCATCCCCTAGAGTTAAATCTATATGGTGGAAGACAATTGTTTGTTTTAAAGTACCAATTGAAATGTGTTCTAAGCTAAAAGACAATAGGTTTCAAAATCAAGTCTTCAACAAACACCCTGCAAAATGTTGTTAGTAATTTCATGCCTCCTTTCTTTGACAAGTGTATGGAGCAAGGGGTGAGCATACGTCTATTATATCCTTCCAGGCACAAAAAGCAAGTTCATTTACCCTCTAATCTAACTTCTGTGCCTAAATTAGTGGAAAAATAAAAAGTCTTTGGCCAAACATCCTGCAAAACCATAGATTAATAGTTTTTCAATATTAGTCTTCGATAGTCGACAACTACACCACTTGTTAGTCCAAGTGTTAGCTCAAAATATTCATAGTAAAACACTGAAAATATAAGCATGAATATAAAATAATCTATCAATGAACATATAAGCATCAAAACAAAAAATAAATTAAAGAAAATTACCAAATCTTTTGTTTTAGATGCTTGATTTTCCTATTCAACTAGATAGCCCGTGACAAATGCAAATAATTAGAAAAGTATCAATTGTTCAGTATTAAATGCTCAGTGATTTAAGAGCAAAAAGTAAATCATAAAAGTTTTTTTTTTAAAATAAGAAATAGTTAATTCATTAAAAAGTGGAGAAAAAATGGAAAAAACTTAAAAAATAGACTAATAAAAGCTAACTTAAATAGTTATTTCAATAAAAATTGGACGAAAAATGGGAGAAATCTTTTTTTTTTTTAAAATCAAAAAGTCGACCATTTTATGTTTCAGTAGAAATTTGATGAAAATGGAAAGAAATTCGATGAAAATGGAAACAATCAAAAACACAAATTTGAAAAAATCAGCATTTCGACCAAATACAATTCGGTCAAACAATATTTGACCGAATATGGTTTAACCAGACACTATTCGGCTGACTAGGATTCGGTTGAATCCTATTCGGCTAAATATATCCACATGGAAAGTGACATGGCAGCAAAGTCACCATTTTCTCAAATTTCCAGAAATTCTCAACTCTACTATATATTTCTTCAATCAATTTTTTTTTTAAAATAAAAAATAAAAAAACCTTTTTGTAGAGCTCACAGTGTTGAATCCAAATATATATATATATATAATATTAGTTTTAGTATATAAACATTTAAAAATATTGCAAGTAGGTTGTTTAAAGCCAAAAAGAGGCTCGGTTGAAATTAAATAAAAAATAGTAAATCATCATAAAACAAATTGGAAAATATATGATGCCCTAGAGGAGACGATCCTCTTCAAAAGGGTATATTTTATTTTTTGAAAATGAAAAAAAAAACAATAGTTGACATCAATTGAAAACTATCAAATTTAGGTTAGTTTGACTTTAAAATGTTATTACGAGAAAAATATACATCAAAATTAAAAAAAAAAATTCCACACCCTAGATATTGAAGTTAGCTATCTAGGAAAAAAAATCAGGAGAAAATGATTTTTTTTCTATTTGTGATGCAATGCAGGGTACTCAAATAACTTGTCTTCACCATTCCAAAGGATTCAAACCACTTGTCTCTTGCAATTCAATTCTTTGCTTATTTTTTCCAACTTTTCCCTAGGTCTTCTTAATAGGTCAACAAGACAACTTTTCTTCACTTAACTCACAACTTTTCAAAACAACCTTCCCTTTCAATTACCAATTTAGTCACCCTTTAAGGTCATCTTCCACATACCTAAAACTCAACTCCAACTCTTTTGGAACAATTAGCCCAAATTTGGCTTTTTACGTTGAATTAGGCCTCTTTTTCAAAGCAACTCACCTCAAAAATATCATCCAACACTTGGAACCTCCAAACATTCAAAGGACAGCCTACAAAACCACAAAATATTCCACTTTAAGGTCTCCACTCACCTATTAAGGCCCTTATATACAAAACCCTCACTTTTTCCTCTTTTAACTAGGGCTTATTGAAAAACATATACCTTGATCACTCTCCAACTTGAAACCACTTTAGTCAGGCTTATTTATGCCTACACATGCTTATTTTATCATTCTCTTATGCTTCCCTCAAGCCTTTAGGCCACTTCCTTCATAAACCTCTCACATTTCACTTGTTTCCACCCCCTTTCACCAAGGGTTTCTCACTATTTCACTCCTTTGACCACTTACAACCTCTCAGATCTCTTAAACACCTTCAAATACATTTGCTTACTCATTTCTCATTAAGCTCTAACAAGTCCTAAATCAACTTCTCAAAATCACACTCTCTAGCCTTGTCTAAAAGGCACAAAAATTTTGTTTATGCTACAAGGCAGCGTGGAAATCTCTCTCAAAACCTTCACGAAACCAATTCCTTTATTCCTATACCTAACCCTACATTATACAAGTCCATTCCACCAAGAAACAGTGGTTGCAGAAAGGTGGAATGGACTTTTGAGTTCATTTTCTCAACAAAACTCTTACCCTTGTTTTCCTGACTGCCTAGAGAAATTAGTTCACTAAATGAACAAAACTCAAGATCAACCACTCAAACCAACTTTGGAAGGTGGAAAAAACCTATTCCTTTTAGTTCATATGCTTTAAATTTGTTGTACCACCTGTACGAAATTGTATAGTGCTGGTAATGGAGGAAAACTCATAAATAACAGGAAATAATGAACTTTTATTGATTTCTCCTTTACAAAATCAACAACAACCTACAACGATGAATCACATCCTTTTAAAAAAAAATTCAAAATTTTCGACTCCCTCAAGTGCCTAAACAACCTCTTTAACTCCCTTGACTCTTGGCATTCCATGCCTTTACAATTTTTGCATGTTTTACAATTTTGATTGACAACTTTTGTCAAGATTTTGCAATTTCACAATTTTTCCCTAAAATAACTTCCTAGGACTATTACAACCAAAAGAATGGCTAATAAAGCCTTATTACAACTTAAAATTCCTATACAAACTCAAAATTATACATTTGGCCTCATGGAGGCATGCTCTTTCAAAAGGTGCACCTACACCAATTTGTTTCTTGATGTCAACTAAACATCACTTTTTCTTGAAATTTTCAGCATAACAAAATCTGCTTTTAAATTGATAAAATAATTTCATTTTTTTTTTAAATTGAAAAATTATAGGAATAAACTTCAACAAAATTTCTACATTTTATTAGTTTACATCATTTTCAAATTCAAAAAATAAATACCACTAAATTATGTGATTGAAGTTGAGAACTTGGGCGCCGATCCGAGCCCAGTTGGTTAAGGTGTTCCCTGTCGCAGGGCGCCCACCATGGGTTCGACTCTTCGGCGCTCCTGTGGTACCGGTTGGTGTGTCCCGCTAGCACTGCCGGTCACGGTAAAAATTTTACCGACGGTGGGGGGTTATAGGGGGGGGCCGTGCTGCACCCAATTCCCCTCGTTAAAAAAAAAGAAAAAAAAGTTGAGAACTTTTTCTCATGTTGGATGATTCCTTTATAAAGTGTGACACAGGTTTGTACTTTTACCCTATACCAATATAATAAGTTGGTTTCACTATAGGGGAATACAAAATTAAAAAGTTAAGAATATTATTATTAGTAAAATTATTGGGCATATATCTTCATATGGTGATCTAATGGATATAGTGTTTCCCACTATCTTGATATGAATTAAGTATCAATCATGTCTAAAGAAAGTTTATAATTACTATTGTATGTCCCTTGAACCTTAGATGATTCTTGTGTGTGCTTCTTGATGCATGATATGATTTGTCAAGAAAGATATATAATATAATATGATTATGATACTTGATATCATTGATCATATTATGTGAGGACTCCACTTGGAGACATAAAAGCATGTTTGCATACATTTTGTATTGTGACAATGTATTAACTCTTTCATTTTTGCTATGCTTTGATACGACCATGCCTATCTTATATTGATTAATATACATTATGGATTTGATTGTTGTAACGTTAATAATTGTAAGTATCAAATTGGGCGGGACAATGAAACCTATTTTTTTATAATAATATTTTCATATAATGTGGGTATTAGTGTTAGTTGAGCTATATATATGTATACAATCGTATACTTAACATGGGATGATATAATAATTATCATAAATTTTGACATAAATAAATGAAACATTCCATACCAGGTGGGAAATTTGAAAGAGTTTAAAGAGATCTAGTATAAAACGAGCTATTTATCCTAATGGGTATGTGTGGAGACTTGAATTGGTGATTACTTTAGAATTTTGAGCATTATGAGTTTTATGAAATGGTCATAGTTTGATTGTTTATTATTTATAAGTAATCAACCTATCCCATGTGTTAATGAGATGATTTTGTAAGGGACTCTAGGAGATTCATGTTGAGTTATGAATTATAATAGGGTGAGGATTAATTTGAGATCTTGATGCCGTTGTATGAAAATTCTTTAGGATATGTTCACTAAACTAGGGACATGCTTAGATTTTTTAATACTAGTAAGAATTTTTATTTTTTGGGAAACATTTAATGGAACTTCGTTGAGATATGGAATAATAATCTAGGAATTTTGAATTTTGTTATCAATTAATAAATTTTTTGGAACAATGAATATTTTGGATTGGCCATTGGTAAATGGTGATTTGTTGCACTAGATGGATTTAATCCCTTTTATGGTCTTCCTCATATACTATCTCACTTCTATGGTCTATTTCTAATTTGAATGTATGAGAATGCCTCTAGACCTATTAGAACTAAAATAATTAGAATTTATGTGTTGAACACTATGACAGTGTGTCTTGGCTCATTGAGAAGTATAGGAAGGTATATGTTAGGTTGAAGACTTAGTGAGTTCTATTCTTCCAAGAAATAAGTGAATGATAAACTTAGATATGACATTGCTATGAATGAGTTATAGGAACCTACAAACTTTGTGTTTATGGATTATGTTGAATAAATCCATTCTCATCTAATGGTTTGAACAACCCTTAATATGTGTGGATGATCTAGCTACTATAAATATTAATTATCATGGATATATGTTGAGTTTAATATATATCTCCTTATAATTTCCATTACAAATAGTGGAAAAGTAATAGTGAGCATTGTTGAACATGGTGTATTTATAGCTTTTAGAAACATATGAGACTATGTGTATAGATTTATTGATCACTTTAAAATGTTTGTATGTAAAAAATACAACCTACCAAGTGCTTGTGGATCCTTGTGATATCTTGATTATGCATACTTGACTATATAAGATGGACCCACATGTTAGAGTCGAGTCTGATATAGGTACATGGGTAGTTGGCTATCACCAATACTACGTAGGCAATTGATGCTATATATTTATTCAAAATATATCAAGGATTAGACATCGTTCACCAATATTCTAGAGATACAATATCCTAGGAGCTATGTATGTTATGATACACAAGTAGTTTTATTGGATATCACTAGTATTATGTAGGTGAAATATGTTAAGAGTAATTTCCATACCTTAGAGTTTAACTATCACTGATGGAATGTAGTTGATGGATGCTAAGATATTCCCATGTTATGACATGGCTTAACTAGCTTTCACTAGTGGCATTGGTATCATATCTATTAACATCCATTGCCTTCAATGGTTCAACCATCTATGAAAATGTTATTAATGGCTAAATGTGTTTTTTGTTGTTATAGTGTGCATTTTTTGGTGATTACCACAAGTAGTAAGTGTAGAGTCTAAAATAACATATTGTAAACTTGGTAGAGCCTACATAATTCAAAGGTTTATTTGACTGAACAATCCATCAAACATTGTTAAGACTACATTAAAATGTCAACCTAGGATTTGTAAGCTTGTGATGGTGCAACATTATATATGCCTTCAGAGACTCAAAACTACTTAAGCTACCCTTTTCAAGTTATTCTAGTTGTTGAAAATTCACAGAATTATAAAATAGTAAAGACATAAACCAGAACTAGTTGCTATGGGTACCTACAACTTAAACTGTAACTAATAAAATAATACTGTGACAACTCAAAATTGATAAAACTACTGACTCAACTAACTTAACATCTGGAGTACTACTGGTTAACCATTACATGCATATTCATGAGAATTCATTATCAATAAGAAAAGTATAAGATTCTAGTTTAACTTGCATATAATTCATGAAGTAATGATAAACAAAAAATAACTATTAAATAGAAATAAACAACTAAAAAAATGAAGTGAGGAATAATACCTTGAGTGGCCTACTCAAGTGGTTATTCTCACTTTAACTAAACCCAAATCTAACTAACAAATTTTATGCATCCCATGAAATTAACTCAATTCATTGCATATCATGAAAGATTACATAAGATCTTCTCACATATTGTATTCAATCATTTTGAATGTTTATGATGTCTTTGAAACTGAAAATAACTAGTAACATAAAATTGAAAAACCAACTAACTTATCTACAGATTCAACCATCAACTATATACAAGCTTGAGGGAATCTTATTCAAAGCAACAACTTAATTGAAATCACCAACTCCACTCCTAGATATTAGAGCATAGAGTTAAGACTAAATTATTCAACCTATAACAGGAAAGGAAAAAGAATCCTAATAGGACTAAAATTTAGTTAAAACAGAATTTCATGTAAACATACAAACATTTGTCAAAATCCTATCAGTAAAGGATACCTCTTCTTCAATGATAATTAACTAGTTAAAATAAGACATGTTCAACCTTCATCAAGTGCCTTTAATCAACAATCATCACATTCAACTTAATCTGGAACTCACTTGTTTTGTTGTCCTAGTGTTCCTTTTGTTGCAGGTTCATCCTGCAACTGCTACATGCTATAGTTCCTCATTGTCTGCAAAGAGGTTAATTTACAAAGCATGTACACAAGGCTAACTATCAAAATTAAAGCATAGAATTTAATCCACATTCATACATATCTACATATAAACCATGCAATACTTATGATACCATAACCATATTTCCATCAATATTTTTTAGGTTCAAGTCTACATAATAAGTATGAAAGGATCTAGTATAATATAGGAGCATTGTTTGGAAAGTATATCTAAAAGTTTCTCAAAATATGTATGAAAACAATAGAAAATGAGCTAATATTTGGACCTATCAGTAAGGATGCTCACTTGCCTTTATAGTTGGTAGTGAGCTGGTATAAATGATGGGACCCATAGTGTAGTATAGGGTGAACTAATATTATTTTTGGTTGGGATGTATTTAAGGGATTATGCATTAGAGAACTAGTAAAGGGGAAGTTACTTGTAGTAAGGTTCTAACCACATCTTTTTGTTGGTTGGTCACTTGTGTACATATAATGATATTGAGTTATTCACATTGCGTATGTGCGTTGTATGCATGAGCAAGCCACACAATGCATATGTGATAATGCATGAGTTATTCATATTTTGTATGTGTATCTATGGATGGGCTACTCATCGTGTATATATGTGATGTATGGATAAGCTAGTTTCATGGGGAAAATGTGCTGTGTTCATGAGCTAGTCACCCTATGTTTATGTGATGCATGCATGATCAATTTGCAATATCTATATTTTATGCATCCATGAGTTATCACATTTAATTTATATAATGTATGCATGAATTAGTCACATTGTGTACATGTTTTGTATACATATAAGATAATCATAATGTGTAAATGTGATGTGTCACTATATAGATTTGTGTTAATCCCAAATTTGAGGATGATGACTTTATGTTATTAGTTTATGGATTGTAAAGCCTCTATTTCTTAGGAAGTAATCTGTACGAAGGGTCATTATGAATGAGTCCTCGATGTTTAGGTTTGGGACTAGGGATGATCTCCTAAAATTATGAGAATACCATATTTTAGTGTAAGTATAAATCATGATATAGAGTTGTTGCCATGATTATGGATGGTAAGGCTTTGAAGTTGGCACTTCCAAATTAGATAGAATATGTCTAGTTGATTAAGATAGTACAAAAGATGCAATGTTATTAGGAAAACCAATTGTTTTGTAACTAGGGCGAGTTATCTATATACATTGAATACCTCATGAGCCTAGTGGACTCAAATGCACTAGCCCAAACCTCTTAGTAACATTGGGTAGAGGATCTCAACAAAGTAATGTAGGAGGAGTGGTGAGTACAACTACACCTTGGAGTCCCAAGGAGAAAGGTTGATCAAAGAATTCATCTAATGCTATTACAAGGTAAGCATTGGATCTAGTGCCAAGGAAAAGTTTAAAGATGTGATTTATGAAGAGATCATTGCACTAAAGGATCACCTACCTATGTTGTGAAGGATGTCTAGGGTACCATTTATTGTTCTCCTATGGAACAATATTATTTTTTATGGTAACCCAAACTTGCACTTGAAGTAGATCAAAGCTACCAAGTTGAAAAAACACATTATTGTGTAAGAAATTTAGGTTCTCAAAAAATGTAATGAAAAATAATTGTTATACCATTACAATTTACCTAGAGCAAATAATGAAATAAAGGATTGAAGAGCTAAATTAATGAAATTATAAATATGAAATTTAAATGAACAAAATACAACACGGTTAAATTTTGAAGATAAAAAAGTGATATTAAAGATGTTAAGAATTCATTAACCATTAAATGCTAGAATTTTAAGGTATTGATTAAAAATATATTTCAATATTTATAAATTGATTATATGTTGCTCTAGCTTAGATCCATGCGTACAAAATTGAGTTGGCACATAGACTTAAACCTATATCAGCAAAAATGAATTGACATAAATGTAGTTGATTGAAAACACTTCACCTTGATCTTTTGATGTGTAAATATTAATGAGGAATAGGTGGTGTTTACACACACTTGGGGAATCTACTTAATCATGAGGGTCATGTCCTCTTAAGTCAAAATCCTAGATGAAGTGATTATAACAAGCATAATGGTCGAGAACAATAATCAAGCGTTCAATTATATAGTTCATCCCTAAGTTTTATCCATTCTGTTGAAAATAAGTGTAGACTAAGAACCAGAGTTGTGGCTATTTAGATTATTTAAAAAAACTCAATAAAGTTATTTTATCAAAAGGGATATGGACGTGGGTATTCAATTTTCCCCATTAGGTGTAAAATCTAGATGGCTAAACATAGCATACAAGGAGAAAGCAATAAAGCAATAACGGTCACTTTAAGAAACTAACTAGTCGTTATACAGTGAAGGCTCTTCAAATACAAGCAATTTCTCATTCATTTCATATTTTCAAATTCTGCAAATTAAGCTTTCAAATCTTTGCATTTCTTTATTCTATCACTTGCAGTAACATTCTGATTGTTTTATGGTTTTATCATTGTAGTTGGATTGAGATTTTTTTTATTCATATGGATGCTGATAAATGCACAGATAGCAGGGGCCACCTGCTTATGCTCAGACTATGGCAGAGGGAGGAGGATAATCAGCCCAGGGATCTTCCAACTCTCTTGCTTCTTTTTTGTTTTTCAAGGATTTTTTCTTAACTCTTCTTTTTACTGTTGCCATTCAGGAAAATGCTAACAATTATAGATGGTGGAGTCAAGCTATTCCTGTCCTTTGTGACCTCTTTGGTTCTTACATGTACTATTCTGCACAAGCTGATTGTTCAAGGGAATGTTGTGAAGATGTTGCAGAGGGACGAGACTGACTTGAGGGCTCTGAGGGAATGTGGTGAAGATGTTGTGAATATATTCAAGCGTATGTCTTCAACATCTGAATGCAGATCGGTGTGTTTCTTGTCGAATGCATTTTCTTTTGTTAACAGGTATAGCTTACTCTGTGGCTTGAACAAAACTACATTGCACAACATCCTGAAACAAACCGATGCTAGGGAGTTTTTCATTTCTTTGAAACTGATTGGGAGTGCCAGAGATGGATTTTAAAATTTACATTTCCCCTGTTCTGAAGCTACTTTTCATTTATAGAGATTTATCGAGTACCCACTAATGATATCCATTAGGTGAGCTATCAAGGTGAGATTCACATTATTTCCTAGCAATATGTCCAGCATAAAGATTTTATCAGTCCTCTGCTGATGATTATGCCTTCAAAGCATAGTTAGCCTATTAACGTTCTTATAACTGAATAGCCTCTTAAATTGTTCTGTTATTTGTGGGTCTGCTTTCATTTTCGCTCTTATAATTTATGGAGAGAGTGTTTTAGGGTTCACAAAGCTATCCAATGCCTTTGGACCACTAAATCTTCTCCAAAATCTCTGCATTATGGATTTCATCCACAGTTTACAATCATGCGACTCTGTATCAAAAGCTATACGAATTCCCTAGCATTATCAATTCATATATGCACTGTTTTTAGTTTTCTATTCAGATCTCGTGACTTCTTATTCCTTACGACTTTTATTCATGAACTTCGTAACTTCGTCTATTCTGTCCATTTCCACTTACAATTTGGTGTTGGAATGTCGTCCATTTGTTTTCTCTATTGCCCCATGTAACCAGGCCTTCACCAACTTGACGGTTACATTTAACTATTAAAACATCTCTCAGATTAAAACATTCATAAACACGTTACGGGTTTCACCAACTTTCGCAGGGCGGGAACAGTGAGTTTGAGTTTGAGTTTGTTTTGTCGATGGAAACAATTTGAGCCTCTTCACATCCCTTCAACAAGGCCGTTGATACGTCTCATTTTCTGATCCCACTCTTTCGACATGACCCTCGTCAAGGAGATAATCATACACCTACATATCTCGAAAGGTAACTAGAGAGGCCGATCTTTTGAATGCGTCTGTGGAAGAAATACCCTCAAATCACCATTCTGACAATCTCTTAATACTATGACCAGCACAGATGGATCATGAGATCCAATGCCGTCTGTTATTCTTTAGGCTTTCTTTCACTTTGTAGATTAGACTAAGGCATCAGGTTGTCTATAAGAGCAGTCATGAGATTTCCAAAGACATTCTTCAGTTCCTATCATTATTCTTGCATGCCCCTACACTTTTGAATGTGATCCCTAAAGCATTAAGCTTCTTCTATGTTATGTCCCTACGGTCGGGTCTTAAGAAAAACCAAATTCAAAGGACATCAAATAGCTGTTGTCAATGATTGTTAAACCCTAGTAAATGATAATCAGAAAACTGTAAATCTGGAAAGGACTATCAGATTTGTGGTGATTATGCTCATTCTTTGCACTCAAGTTTACAGAAATCGAGCCACAGTAAATTCTGTAGATAATGAGCAAATTCAGATCTGGAAAGAATAAATTATTCTTTGCACTCACGTTTACAGAAATCGAGCATTCATGAGATTTCCAAAGACATTCTTTAGTTCCTATCATTATTCTTGCATGCCTCTACACTTTTGAATGTGATTCCTAAAGCATTAAGCCTCTTCTATGTTATATCCCTAGGGTCGGGTCTTAAGAAAAACCAAATTCAAAGGACATCAAATAGCTGTTGTCAATGATTGTTAAACCCTAGTAAATGATAATCAGAAAACTGTAAATCTGGAAAGGACTATCAGATTTGTGGTGATTATGCTCATTCTTTGCACTCAAGTTTACAGAAATCGAGCCACAGTAAATTCTGTAGATAATGAGCAAATTCAGATCTGGAAAGAATAAATTATTCTTACAAATGTCTTCCATTAGTATGCCCTCAGATTACAACTGTAGTATAATAAGGATTACCAGCGGTTAGGTGGTTGTTCATTAGTTCAATCATTGCACTCAGATTTATCTGGCAGAATTGAAGAAGGCAGACTTCACTGTGCAGGGGGCGATAGTACCTCCTAAATATGTGATGCCCTAGGGTTAGGCCTGGTTTAGACTGAATAAATGTATTTGGTCCTTTAGGGGGTTTTCAGCTACCTTCTGTTGCAACACCAACTTCTATTGCAACGCCAACTTCTAATGGTTCCAATTCTTCGGTTAGGCATTTGGATCTAGAGAAACTTGCTGTAACGCCTGACTGGAAATTGAGGTGTGAAACCCTCAATTGCTTGACGACTTGGAGTTGAAATCTGTTGTTGTTTTGGCTGGTGGTAATCCCCTTGCCTGCTTTTATAGTTATGCTTCTGTATCAGTATATGGATTTATAGTTATACTGATAGTAATTTGCTTTTTCTTGATAAAATGTCAAAAAATAATAATAAACTTTGTAAGTTAAAAGAAAAAATTATATTGAAATCATGGGAGATGCTCTACAATCTGGCTGAATGAAGATCTGGTGAGTTTCTGAGTTACAGCAGGAAGGGCCCGATGCGTGAGGCATAGAAAATTCAGTGTTTATTAAGTGTAGTTTACTTTCACTAAAGCTAGCTAGCAATAACCAAGCTTTTGGCCATGCTCAAGAGTCCAAAGCACGAAACTAGTCCAGTGTTGACTAGTTCACAGAGTTCATAGCACGTAACTAGCCCAGTTCCATTTCCCCTGTCTCCACTTTCTCTGCATTAAGGACAAATTTAAATGAGAATTTAACTCGTAATCTCAGACATTATATGTAACTAATTTGATTTTTGTTCTCTTTTTTTCTCTGCTAGGCTAAACTTGGCAGTCTCTGTGTAAATAAAAAGAGTGCTTCTTTTATTTTCAGTTAAATGAGAATTTAACTCGTAGTCTCAGAAATTATATGTAACTAATTTGTTTTTTGTTCTCTTTTTTTCTCTGCTCAGGCTAAACTTGGCAGTCTCTGTGAAAATAAAAAGAGTGCTTCTTTTATTTTCAGTTTTCTGAATACATGAAAGAACATATGTGATCAAACTTTGTATGTTTTCATTTTCAGTTCACCTCTGTTTTCTATGTCCATTCTTTTAATCTCTGTTTATACTCTGCCTTCCTCATTTTTCAGTTCACCTCTGTTTTCTATGTCTATTTTTTGAATCTCTGTTTATCCTCTGCCTTCCTCATCAATCTTGAACAAGTTAGAAAATTAGCTAAGGGTCATATGGAAGTGAGAAGTTATCTCAAGTGTATTAAACCCAGAACCCTAGTTAAGTTGGAGAAGCGTCAGACACATTAAAAAATCAGAGATGGGGTAATATGGTATATATTAGGGTTGATTTGTATGCTTCTAATTTGCTGGTTTCCTACCTTGATGACTGTAAACTGCCCCTTGCCTTCTCCTACATAGATCTGATTCCAGTAAGAACCAACAGCTCCTTGGACTGTATTTGGATTTGTGATGCCTGGAGCTGATTGGAAACTGGATCTGGTAATCATTGGTGTCTAAAATGCATACACCTCCTGATGGATGCATGAACCTACTATGTGCTGATAGCTTGAAACACTATTACTCAGGACTTTAGTATATTGATGCAGAGTCTCCGTCCCAGCAACAATGAACCTAAAATTTGAAAACTCAGATATTATCATAGCCCAAAAAAAATGGATGCTCAGAATGTTACAATATGCTGACATATATACAAGTAAGCGTCAGACACATTCAAAAATCAGGGAAGTTCTGAAACCAAAGATCAGCTAAGCAAGGGGAGATAGGCATGTGAATGGATGTGGCATCTATCACCAAGCGAGCGACTGAAGCCCCTCCCTTGGAAATGTGAATTTCTCACTTTTCGTGTTGTTGCATCTACTATGTCAAGAGAGCATTTTTTTCAACGGTTTTCATGATCAGGGAGCTTCAAACATATGCTCTGCAGATGAGGCAGATCCTCCTGTGTGAGGATTTACACGAGGTCATTGGAATGGTGCAGAGAGAAATGCAGATTTCCTTTGTCTGGCTGTTCCAACAAGTTTTCTCATCCACTCCTATATTCATGGTTTCTGTAATGATTTTGCTAGCTAATTTTACTGTATATGCAGTCGGGAAGAACGTTGCTTTGGCTGCCATTCCTTTTGCTGGAAGCCCCACATCTGCCATATGTTCCACGGAAGAAGAAATCAAAGTCATACAAGCAGACCGATCATGGATCAAGTTTTCTGACCAATCTGTTTGTAATGTTGGAGTGCCAAATGCATGGAGTTTAGGTGATTGGTTTGGTGGAGGCGGACATAGAAATGATTCAATTGCAGGCTATTCTTACGAAGATCTGCCATGTGAAGGAAATCATCAAAACCATGCAATGTTTTTGGAGTGCAATTGCTGTAAGGCATTAACATCTTCTTTGTCAAATCCAGATTTGGCCAAAACAGGTACGGCCCAAACTGTGGAAACCCAGGGGACTGTGAATCCTTCAGACCAGACTATAAAAATTGCACAACTGTGGCAGTGTTTTCTCAAGGAATTTGACTCGGATTCAGAGGGAGAAATTGAAAGCGAGACTCATCTTGATCATGGAAGCCTACAGAGTTTAGCTGCAGCTACTAGTACTCCCCTTGACCCAGACAATTATAACTGCTATGATAGAACTGAATTGCTTTATCAGGAAGCTATCAGTGCAGATCCTGAAAATGTTCTTCTTTCAATACGCTCAATTCCTTCATCTTGTCAGGCATGACAATCGCAGGTAAGCATGTCCTTCTTCCTATTTCTCCTAGCACTTGTTTTGTACAGACAATTTATATTTTTGCATCATGTCCTTCCATACTTGTGAATACACACTGTGATCTGCTAGTTCTCTAGAGTCTTTAGTGCTTTGGTCTTAACTTCCCTTTGTGTCAGATGTCTTATTATATCATGTAATAATGTCTCTCTTGCTTGCGGTCTACAATCTATCCTTAATTAGAACTTGAACATGAAGACTTCAGAGAAGAGATCAGCTTATAGTATTTTTCAGAGTGAAATGAAAATACAAATATACGTAACTTTTAATTTATATTTATTGTAAATATTTGTCAACAATTATAATTAATAAAGATTATACCATTTATTTGAGGAGGGGTAGAAATATCCCTTCAAAAACTCTCAAAGATGGTCATGAAAATCTTTGAGAGTGTCTCTCTTGTTTTTATTTTTATTTTTAAAAAGTAATCAAAGATATTAATGTTATAATTTATTTAAATAAGAATAAATGCATGAGTTAAAAGTTAAAAAAATAATTTATTTATTTTTGATTAAATTGGTTACTTAACATTAAATACCCATCAAATTTGACATTATTGATATTAAATAATTAATTCATATCTTTTTTAATATTATATATATTTTTTATTTTTAAATATTAATCAAATTTATTCTAAAAATTAATTAAATTAATTAGCTTATTATCAAT
>VDFB02221035.1:0-23899 GCA_007258455.2 Sequoia sempervirens | reverse complement strand
CTGGATCGAATCGGATCGTTCTCCCCGGAAAGATTTCAAAAGGTTCTATGGTTGACACCAAATAAGGGAGAACTCCAAGAGTTGCAGCCTCCTATAAGGGTGAAACAAATTAAGGGTAGTAGTGCTACTTCTTCCTTTTTCTCCATACCACCCACTTCCATTCCACCTTTACCCTCATTCAGCTTGCATTCGTCTTCCACCCGACTATCTGAAACTGCATTTCCACTTCCCATCTCCGATGTCCAGGAAATTGCTTTTCTCCAGGCCCTTCCAGACCAAGGTATAGTCCAAACAGCCACAACTCAGGTGCATTCCTAGGCTGCTATTCTATTACAGGTGCAATTCTAGATTGTTGTCCCTCAACAATAGGTATCATCCCCGCCTCTTGCCATGGCTTTGTTAGCACAAAATCCTTCGTCGATACACTTCGCCGCTTATCATGATATTCCCAAGAATCTGGAAGGGTTTTGTTTAAAGTTCAATCCTCGTGACCCAAAAAGAACAGCTGAAGAACATATTAAAATATTCGAGACAACAATTACCAAAATGAAATTCAACCATGAGGATGTTGCGTGTCGCCTTTTCTCGCATTTGTTGGGAGAAGAGGCCTTCTATTGGTACATCAATCTTCCGAGAGGATCCGTTACCTCGTGGGACTTAATGAAGAGTTCTTTTCTACAGAAATACAAGATTTCAATCAGCCCTTTAGAATTATACTGGTAGTTCATGTCCGTCTGGAGGGAAGTGAATGAACCTATTGGACCCTTTAATGATCTCTTCCACCGTGCCTTCGTCAGGCTTTAGGATCTGTACATACACAATGACACCGCAACCCTCCCTGTCTATTACGCAGCGTTAGACAATCTCACGTTGGCTTTGGTGAAAAGGATGTACCCACTGCTCACTATGCTAGTGACCGCCTATGCGGAGGTTGTGGTTGCCAGTGTAGATTTGGGGCAAAATATCTTTAGCCCGCTACCGTCATTGGGGCTGATAGCTCACCCCATGTAGATTCAAGGGCTTAATTAGATGTTCACTCATCAGACCCCTCTTATTAACTAGATACCTCAGTTGCCCATCGTTCCACACCTAGGACAACCACTAAATTATGCACCTCCCATGCCTTCCTATTTATAGCCTCAACCACAACACAACTATTCTTAGGTTTCCCCATAACAGCAAGTGTATTCACAGCAGCTGCATGCACCATTGTATCTACCAAGGCCATAATTTCCTCCAGCACATCAGAATCAGTCGGTGACCCCACCCGTCTTTCTCCAAAATTCGATATCACAACCGAGTAGAACTACCAAGAAGGACAAACTTGAGGAGTTGACTGAGATGATAAAGAAAATTTCAACTAAGATGACACACTTAAGAAATTAGAATAATCAGTTACAGGCATCCCAACATAACCTCCAGGCCAATCTTAATCAGGATAACCAAGACAATAGGGACAGTAGGGACAACCGAGAAGCAAGCACCTCTTCTGGACAGAATTATGATAGAGGAAAAAATAATAATCAAAGTTTAGAAAGGAGACCTTCTTAGAGGTAGAATCGCATGTGGAATACAAGGCCCAATAATGGAGGCATCCTTACCCTTCTTGATCAACCGAACAACAATAAGAGAATAGCTAGTGGGGTGTACCTCGCCGAGGCAGCCTTGTTCAGATGGTGCCGAATTCACAAAACCAGTAGGCATTCCAAATTGGATTGCCCTAAATTCTAGACCGCTATGGAAATTTTACAAATTGAGGTCCAAAATGTTGCTGATGGCATCGGTTGCAGAGACCTCATTCCATCTGAGCCTTATGACTCCTCCTATCTCATGGTCAACCAAGTGCCATTCCCGCGAGGTGACCATAATCAACCCGAAGTTGAGCCTACCCTCATTAAGAATGAATAAGTGCAAGAGGTAAGTAACGAACAAACTTTGGCTCAGCTTTTTGATTCAATAGATAATGGTCCAATAAATGAAGAAGAATAGTATATCGATGAAGTCCACATGTTCCATCAAAGTTCCACTCCCTACTTCCTTAGAAATAGGCAAGCGGGTGGACCCTTTACAACCTCCACTCCAAATAATTTTACCACCCTGCCTGACCCCAATGCCAACAATAATCTTGGGCTTCCCCATGTACCCACCCAATATCTTAACAAGAATGGGCCTCAAAATTAGTCGCAAAATCAGCCTCAAGGCTAACCCCAAAATCAGTCTAGTCAAAGAAAGGTCCAACCTCTTAGCTCTGCAATAGGTGAAGCCTTTAGTTCAAAAATTGAGCAAATGAGTGAATACGTGGTAGAAGAGTTCAAAAAGGTAAAAATTAGTTTGTCTGCCTTTGAGCTACTCAGAGTCCCTGTCGTAAGGTATGCCTTCTTTAGGGTCCTCAATCAGACCCCATCCTCCAGCACAACGTAGGAAACATCAGCTAAGAGAGTCACCTTTGAAGAGCCTAGGAAGGAACCTGTGATACAAGATAATGTCGGGAAAAAGAAGATGTTCCCTTAAATCAATCTATAGGCAAGCAACCAGAAAAGGAACTAGATCAGAACAATAGACATGTTTCAAAGGATCAGCCATTTAGGCAGACTAGGGATAAAGTTGGTGATAAGAAAAAGGGTCAAGTCGCTCACATAGACGAACCTAAGGGCCTCTTCTAAGAAAAACTTGAAACCCCTCCTTTCCTTACCACCATTTAGATATTTGGGAAGAATTTACATAACTACCTGCTTGATTTAGGGGCGTCAACCAATGTTATGCTTTTGGTCGTATGTAAGGCCCTTGGAGTCACTCCCACACCTTCAAGAAGGAAAGTGACCCAGTTGGACAAAATAGAGATCAACATTGTGGGAGAAATAAATTAAATCTTGATGCAGATTCCTGTAGACCCAAGGATACAACAGGTCATTGATATTCAAGCGGCTGACATTCCTGACGCATATGGGATCATCTTGGGGAGGGAATTCACCAAGGAGTTGAATGGATATACTTCCACAGACCTTTCTCACATGTGGCTGCCATGGAAAGGGCTACCAAACCAAATCTGTATCGACCACGAACCCTGTATAAAATATATGATCACAGAATACAATAATCTCAACGAAGTGTTGATTGTTGAGACAGAACTGGGAAATTACGATCCTTTCGCCAGCGAAAATGAATTCGAGCCTCAGGAAGAATGCGTTGCCGAAGTACTCTTAGTGTTGTGCAGTCCTTCGACCGATTTTACTCAAATACCTCTGAGTACTGAAATGTTGGTAGAGTCAGATGACAAACCCGATGAAGGCGACAATTGGGGACTACTCAGTGGTTTCTAGAAGTTCATAGAAAAGTGCGCCAGGGACCAACTCAGCCTGGGTGCCCAAATGAATTTCCAGGATCTCTTATTGCCAAACTGGTGCAGGATTCACAATTATTCCCACTCTAGGTTTAACTGTTGCTTATGTCAAACAATAGTAAAACATGTTAAAAAATTAGCTGCCCCTCAAACGGAGACGCAAAAAGAGGTGCCGACGGAACCACTAGTTTTTCAACACATTGAGCTAGAAGATGCCCCTAAGATTATGAAGGCAACCACCCAGCCAAAAGGAAGTAAAAGCTTAGTTGGACCTGAAGTCAAGGAACTTTCCAAATTTTGGATGCTTCGGTTTGATGGATCCAAGTCAAAAAAAGGAGTTGGTCCTGGGTTCGAACTCATCAGCCCAATGGGTAAAACCTTTCTTTCCCCCCACATATTGTAGTTTTATTGTACTAATAACGTAGTGGAATACGAGGGTTTGGTCCATGGCCTGCTTATGGCCTTGAAGAAAAATGTCAAAATGTTGCAAGTTTTTGGGGATTCTGAACTTGTAGTTAAAAAAGTTAGGAAATTAGACTTCTGTCATGATAGAAGACATGCAAACTATAGGCATAGGGTTTGGGATCTCCTAGAAGGCTTAGATTCATTCAATATACAATTGATTCTTCGTGCTCAAAATCGTACAGCTGATGCCTTGGCTCAAGCAGCCAACACTTTGCAACCCCTCTCTTTATCTAGGCTTAAGAAATTCATGGTTGAGTTGACATCCATGTCGTCAGTCCCAGATAATGTCACTCATTTTTAGGTCTTCAACGATGACAAACATATTCTTGAATTCATCACGAGTTCTGATGTCTTCACAACCCAAATAATTGATGAAGTTGATCCGCAAGAAGCCAAACTGGACATAGAAGGAGTCATTAACCTCAAAACCAACATGATCCCTAGGGGCATGGTTCAGCTTGAGTGCATATTTGATTTGGATCAGATCAAAGGCCAGAACCAACAAACTAAGAAAGAGGCCATCAGCAACCAGTGCCATGCTCACAACCCTCAGGACAGCTGAGGAGATCAAGAATGTTTTTATTGGCAAAGTATGTACGCCTGAGAAAAAGAGGGGAATCATTGAGGCTTTATAGAAGTATCCTGGCATGGTGGCATGGAATTATGAGGATTTGAAGAATTACAATACCTCCATCATCACGCATACCATCCCTCTCAAGACAAAAGTGAGGCCATTCCGCCAGCAGCAACGTTCTATCAATACCTTGTTGGAACCCGTCATTTTCAAAGAGGTGCAGAAGTTACTTTCGACAAGGATTATTTTCTCGGTCAGGCATTCTACATGAGTGGCCAACTTGGTCCTGGTCAAAAAAAAAAATGGGGAAATTAGATTGTGTGTAGACTTCTGCAATTTGAACCGGGCTTTGGAGAAGGACAACTATCCAATGCCTTGATTGGATGAGGTGTTGTAGATTGTCAACAACTCCCAAATGATGTCTTTCTTTGATGGGTACTTCGGGTACAACTAGGTAATGGTATAGTATGAAGACCATCATAAAACAACGTTCACCACTAAGTGGGGGACATTCACTTATAGGAGAATGCCTTTTGGTCTCATCAATGTTGGCGCCACCTTCCAACATTCCATGGATATCGCCTTCAAATATATGATTGGAAAGTGCATAATCATTTACATGGATGATTTAACTATGTTTTCTAAAAGGCGGAGTGATCACATTTATGACTTATGCAAGGTGTTCAGAGATGTAGGGAGTTTGGAGTTTCCCTTAACCCCAAGAAGTGCATTTTTCGGTGTGACTAAAGGTAGATTTCTTGGACACATCATTTCAGAATGGGGAATCTCTATAGACCCTTAACATATCTAGTCCTTGTTGAAAATCCCACCACCAAGCAACAAGAAGGAATTAAAATCCTTCTTTGGGAAGATCAACTTCATCAAGAAATTCATCACGGGTTTCACGGAGATTGTTAAACCCCTCAATGCTATGTTAAAATAAGATGCCAAAGTTGAATGGACTCCCAACGCCAAACAATCCTTTGAAGAAATCAAATGGGCCATTGTTGAGGCACCTATATTAGTCAGCCCGGATTATCTAAAGCCGTTCTATATCTACTCGTTTTCTTCAGAGCATTCTTGTGCTAAAATTTTGACTCAAAAAGATGATGAAGGAAATGAACACCCAATCACCTTCATGAGTGCTCCCTTGAAGGATGTCGAATTACAATACCACAACATAGAAAAACAAGCATATGCCCTCGTCAAAGGGGTGAAGAAATTTTGGCATTATATCCTGCGCAATAAGGTGTTTGCCATTGTCCCCGACCCAACAGTGAAAACGTTGCTCATGCAAAATGAATTGCGTGAATGAAGAGCCAAATGGGTCACCCTACTCTAGGAATATGACATGGAGATCCAACTGATGAAGTTGGTGAGAGGACATTCACTCACCTGCACAATTGCTAAAGCGGCCGCAGTGGCCGAACTCGAACTCACTATGCAACAGTACCAGTTTGAGGATGTTTCCCCAAGAGAATGGTATGAGAATGTCATTTATTATTTGTTGAACCATAAGTGTCTACCTCACCTGCTAGGAGTCTAAAAGCGTGCCCTTAGATTGAAAAGAATTGGTTACATGTTACATTAAGGGTCCATTTTATACAAGAGAAATCATGAAGGGATTTACTTAAGATGCCTTAGTAAGGAGGAAGTAGACCGAGTCATAAAAGAGTTTCATGATAAGTTTGGCACTAGCCACGGATCTGGTCCCTCCACTACACATCAAATATTAAGAGCGGGATATTATTGGCTGACTGTCTTCAAAGATGCCCATTGTCGTGTTCGCCTATGTCACACACATTAGATAGCCGCCACCAAGGAAAAGAATGTTACTGTCCCACTGCAGCCTGTGTTGGAGGAAAGGCCGTTTGCGCAATGGGGCCTCGATTTTATCATTCTGGTAAGCCCTCCATCATCTACGGGACACAGGTACATTCTTACCGCAATTGATTACTGCACTAGATGGACAAAAGCAATCATATGTAAGTAATGCACAACTGAAGTAGCTACTAACTTTTTGGAAAGTTTCATTTTAAATCTCTTTGGTTGTCTTTATGCATTGGTGTGTGACAATGGACCTGCATTCACTTCATTAAAATTTGCTAGTTGGGCCTTTGATTATGAGATTGCACTTAAGTTTTCATCTAATTACTACCCCCAAGGAAATGGTCTAGCTAAATCTAGAAATAAGAACCTGATCACAGTAATCAAGAAACTATTAGATAGGAATCCCAAGGACTGACATACCCAGCTCATTTTCGCCCTTTGGGCAGACTGCACTCGCCATAAGGCTACCCTTGGCGATTCCCTATTTCATCTCGTTTATGGCCTAGACCCCATATTTCACATCCATCTGAAGATTCCCACTCTCTAGTTTATCAATGAATTTTATGAGGGAGGAGATCATAGAGAAGCTCGGTTAGTTGAGCTCTTGCATTTAGAGGAAGTCTGAGACTGTGCAATAGAAATTTTTTCCAAACATCAGGGCGTGGTTAAGAGATGGTTCGATCGCCGAGCCAAGATCAAGGCCTTTAGAATTGCAGATTTGGTCCTATATTGGGACAAGGCCCATGAAAAGAAAGGGGGACACAACAAATCAGACAAGCTTTGGATTGGCCCCTTTCAAATAGCTGAAATTTTGGGAGATAATGCCTTCTGCCTAAAGACTTTAACTGGTGAAGATGTCCCGTTGCAAGTCAATGGGCAACACCTGAAGCATTACTTCCAAGCCTGAGCTCTCTTGAGCTCTTCCTTGTAAATATTTGTATATAGGTTAGATTAGGTTTCCCTTTTGGTTTGCTTGCATCTTTCTATTCTGTGTCGCTCTTTTTTCTTTTTCCTCGGCTGTTTTGTTTCGAAAGGATGTTCCCCACCCCCTTGCAGTGGTCATGCTCACTTGACGAACGGTTCACTTTGCTGTTCATCCTTGGTGTTCTTTGGCTAAACATTCACTCTCGACCAGTGGTCTCTGAAGGCTACCTATGAATGATTTCCTTGTTTGAACTCTACCTTAGAACTCGACCCTTGGTTGGATCTCTTTACACACATCTCAGATCTCGCAAAAAACACATAATAATCATTTCTAAAGGACTATACTATGGTTGCTATGACACCCTAGTGAGTGAAAAATCTTATGTCTACTCCAATGACCACTATGGTCTGAAATGCATTGTAGGTTTCAGTGCTTACCTGGTTGAGAAAAAGATAAATGAGAAAATTTATATTGAAAGAAATATCAAAATAAAAGAGAAAAGGAATTCTAAAAACTAAGCGACCATATGGGCATGCGGGTAACTCTACTGGGGCTATGGACGCCTGGCCGACAGTAGAGCAATATCTATGGGATTAGAGAAACAACTTCGTCGGGGCTATGGACGCCTGATTGGTAGTGAAGCAATGTCCAGGTTACTTTTGGTGTTGGACAATTTATGTAGCTTGCTCGATTGGATTAGAAGCCCTTGGTCACGGTCATGCAGAAAGGAATGAATTCATTGCATACACTTCTGAGATGTCCTGTAGACTAACCTAAGTAAGGATCTTGTTCTCCTAATTCACCTTTGGAAGTCCACTCCTGGTCTGCGAAACCAAATATTTTGGGTCCTAGATGAATATTTATCTTTAGAATGCTCGGGAGCATTCCCTAGTGGAGTCGCCATTTGTTGTGCCCTGAGCACACATGCACCGTTCGAAATGAGGACCCTCTTTTTTTCACCTTGCTAGGTCATTTTTTTGTCGTTGCCTCATTTTGCATGCCCCATTTTGGTGGCCTAGGTGGTCAGCATACCTTCGAAGTCTCATCTTAAGTTGACCATGTTTTGCCCCTTCAATTTTGTCAAATTCTAGTGCCTTACGGGGTCCCCTTGGCAGTTTGCCTCTTCCAGCGGCCTTGTGGCCTGCCAAGCCCGCCCTGCCGGGTTTCCCCTCTGTGTCTGCTATCCTGAACGGTGGATGGCTTCTGCCCTCCTAGGTCCCGACTCTCAGTTTTCTATTCGCTCAAACTTGCAAAATTCTTTCAGTTGCTTTCACCCCCTTTGGACCTAACCCTCCAGAATTTCGTGAGGACTTTATTGTTCCTGACGGCAAACATATGGCAGAACTCTGCCCTCCAGGCCCCGACTTTCCTTTCGCTGTCGGTGATTTTCGAACAGAATTTTCCAAATGGCCACTGCCTTGCATCCTCCTGGACCCCAGACCTTGGGCCTCCCACTACCGTCCGCGGATTCAAATTCACCACCATCTGCTATGCCATACTTGCATTGAATGCGACCATTAATGGCGGTGGGAGTATAAATATCTTGAGAAACCTATCATTCTCACTTGTCAGGTTTGCAAAAAAAGATCATAGCACTTGCCAGAGGAGTCTAGTGCATTCGTCGACAGCCTTCTTCGTGTCCGTGACCATCACTTACCGATTGTTAGTGAATTTCGTGCCTCCTCTCATCAGATTCCCGAGGTAGGATTTCCATCCACCCTCCTGAACAATTTTTCATGATTTTAAAGCTTAAAAATGAACAACACAGGTTAAAAGGACATGTGATTGATAAAGCATGATGAAATGCACAAAACCCATGTTTTCGATTCTTCCTAAAACCTCCAAACTGCCCTCCAATTTGCGAACGAAACTTCACCTCGTCGTGACCGTTTGTCTCCCAGGGGAGTTCTTGTCCTCCAGGCCCGAGTATCCTCTTGGCAGTCGAAACAGAAAACAACGAACTTTGGCCAAAACGGCTATTTGACCTCTCGGGCCCGGATCCTCGGACCTCTGTCATCCCTTCGCCGTCGAGGTTGAAAACTTGAACATCCAAACTTGGCCGCGGTTTTGGCTCTTTGGGCAAGAACCCCTGGACTTCTGTGTCTGGAAGTCTGTGAAGATGTCGCCGTTCTAAATGGTAGAGTCACCACATCTGCCCGAGCTCTCGAGTTGGCCTTTCCTTTCATCGTCCACTTTGTGAGTGAACTCATCTACCCATCGCCCTCCCAGGTCTCAGTCTACGGACTTCTGTCCATGGACTTTCGTCCCATCTTCATCGCTCTGAACGGCGAACCTTCGACAACCTTCCAGCTCCCGAGCCCCGAGCCTCCATTCACCACTTGGAGGTTGGCATTGAAATTTAAATGTCCTTGCCCTTTCCGAGCTCTCGGCTCCAGGACTCTGTCCCTCCTCCGCCATTCTGAAAGGGAAATTCGCGCCTGCCCTTTTGAGCTCTGGGCTTCGCCTCCTTGCTCACTGTGGAAACTCAAACTGTAAATGATGTCCAACCCTAATGTTGGGTCCAGTCCACTGGGCCACCCCCTCCAGACTTCTGCCTGACAATCGCCGTCCTGAATGACGAAGACATGACAGCTTCCCAGCTCCTCAGGCCTGAACACTTTAAAATTGCAAAACTGCTAGCTGCCCTTAAATTTTTCGGGTCCCGGATCCCAGAGTTCCACCCTCGGAACTTTGTTTCTACTCAGACGTTCCAAACGACCAACTCTGGATGGCTTTCTGGCCTCATACCTCCGATTCCTCCCAAATCGATACAAATGACCTCAAATTTGAAATATGATTTCAACCCATGTGCTTAATTTTGACCGTCTTCGTTACGAGCCTTTGAACCATCAAAATTTGGTTGGGAAAGATCTCCTAGGTTGCTCTACCCCATTTTCCCTTTCAAAACAACATTCCTGCTAGGGAAGTCTAGGCATCTAGACCTGGATTGTCTGAAAGCCCTCAAATAAAAGACTAATGACATCGGGAAGTAGAAGTATTCTTTTGTGAACGATAAATTATTTAAATTTGACTTCACCCATGGGATTTTAACTAACATGAAGACTTTCATGATTAGTTTCACTGACTATGCCTTTGCTTGTAGAATATATGGAATCGAGTGTAGGACCTTCAGGGGCAGCTGTGGAAAAGGACAAAGGAAAGAAGTTGGGCAAGACTCCTTGAGGAAAAGAGGACAAGGAATAAATGAAGTACCAGTTCCAGGGTGAACCTTTGCACTCAAAGGTTGCCACAGATTGGAAAGAAATCACCGACACCAATATTGGCTATGTCAATATTGATGAGTTTACACAAAGGGTCAGGGTAAATCTAACGACCAAGAATGCGAGGCTAATCAGACAAAGTGGAATTGCAAAAGTTGTGGGCTTCCCTCCATCCCTCGTGGCCCTTGAGTTGGTCATGGCTTGTCAGCAGACATATCAACCGGACATAAGGACCATAATTGACAGAGTTGGTAACATTATCGCCGACATGTCAGCTGAAGGAATCACAAAGACCTTCCATATTCCCACTTTTCAAGAAATGGAAATGCCTACCATAGAGGAATGCCAGGAAGCATGGAATGACAACCCGACAGGCTGCAAAAAGTTAATAAATCAACATTGGCTAAAAGTAAAACAAGGCAGCACTGCAAAGGTTCCTCACAAACTCTTCTATAGTGATTTCCATGAAGATTACCAGGACTTGGTCACAATGCTAAGCAGGGTTATGAGTCTTCCTACGGCTGCCTTCTTTTAGGAGTGGATGGTGTACTTCATCAAATAGATCCTTTGTGGGAATGAGGACGTCACCACAAAGTCCTTGTTCTACTGGGGAGGTATAATAAACGATTGCTTCCATAAGCAGTTCGTCAATGTGAAGAAGAGTTCCAAGTTCTACATAACTTCGTATCTTGTCTACTCCTTGGAAGACCAGAGACTATACAATGGGTTGTTTGTGGCACCCTATGAGGAGAAAGGTCAAAGATTGAAGGCCTATGACAGGTACCCCCAGCTCCAGTATTGAAACTTTAAGAAAGAATATTGCAGGGTCAACGACGCCTTCATTGGCCATATCATCAGGATGATTGCAGGAGATTTTGAAAGAAGGGTATCTCACAGTGCTCGAGAATTCTTGAAGCAGTATGCCTTCCTTTTTATTCAATATTTGAAGTTCACATACATCCATGCCTAGGGCCTCACCGAAAGGCCAAACAAGTTGCCTCGATACCCCAACGACTGGATCATCCTATTGGAACTTTCTTAGTAGCACTAACATATACAGGAAGTCCTCACCGGAAAACACTTGGCAGGGATCCCCTATCCCCTAACCCTCGGCCAAGGAATTTTTAAATTACAAACTTCCCAGTGCACTGGTAACTCTGAGAAATAATTGAAAGATTATTATTTTCACCTTCACACTACTCGCCCGCGAATGGACCCATATGGGCATGTAAGGAAGGCACTAGGACCATGGTTAACTCATCTGCACCACATTGAGGAATTTTGGAGGGATTGTCAGGATGATAAGGAAGTGCATGCAAGGCACTATATGCAGATGACTGCATATTTTATAAGAAAGGTACAACCATTTCCCATAACAGACCAAGTCGAAGAGGATGAAAGCACCATAATGGACCCCAAGTACCTCGCAGTCGCCAATTTTCTAATACCAACAATAGACTGGGATGAGCAAGAGGTCGATGACCTCGATGTTATAACCAAGCCAATCTTGACCCATACCAAGGAGTGGGTTGATGGACAAGTGGCCTAATTAAAACAAAAAGGGGTGGTCCTGACATACGGAGGACTCAAGAGTGAACCAAGTGCCACGGAGGAGGCTGTTGCCACTACTTCAATGCGTAGGACATCCAAGTCTCCTCCATTCACCAGATCCAAGAAGAGGAAAGAGACAAAAATAGAGCAGTCTCCTAACCCCAAGGTTTATACAAGGAAGGATCCTGGTGGCTCACCTTCTAAAAGGCTTAAAAAAATAGGAGGCACCATAGAGCAACCCTTAATCTAAGAGGAAGAAGCAAAAGGTACGAACCAAGTGAAATATCTTTCGACCCTCCTTGTTGCGACTGCCCCATCATCTACCTCTCTAGCATTGGTTGCCACATCCCTGCCGACAGTAGACATCTTTTTCCATCTTGCCCCTTCACCTCCGATTGAGCCTATAATAGTCATTGATTCTTCCTCTGCCGCCATGTCACCTACCACATCCCTCCCTTTAGCTATGACGATGGCACCAATACCCACTTCTGCCTTTCTTGAGGCCTTCTCCAAACATATCCAGGGTATCCCTTTTGAGATCTCCCAAATCTTTATGGACCCTACTCTTCAAGTAGCCTTGGTGCAAGTCCTCGCTACTGCTAAACCTCCGCAGCCTTCAGCAGGACCACCGGCTATGGAGGCCGCCATGTTGCTCTTCGAGAAATGGGAGAGGTAGGAGCAAGAAGCCTCAAAGCCATTTGAAGAAGAGGCCGATGAATACAACAAACACTCAGAATATGAACACAGCACAATCGATAGGGTGGCTTAGGAGAAGGAAGGAACAGGCTCCTTTGAGAGTGGAGATGAGGAGGAGGATGCTGGCGGTAGGGTCATCGTGTAGGCCTTCAATGATGATCTTGAGGAAGAAATGGCCCGGCAGCTGAAGGGTACTGAAGAAGAGGCAGAAGGGCCACCTCTTAGGGAAGGAAAGCAACTGGAAGATAAGCCTAAGGGTGAGGCTCAAATTGTCAAGAGTCCGGAAATTGAGCGGCCCATGGAGCAGAGCCTCGAAATTAAGCAAACCGAAGGAAAGGAGGGAAAGGAAATGGAAAAGAAAGAAAGTCCCAGGCAGCAATTATCTTCCAAGCCTCCTATTAAGTGCCTTGTGTTCTTCCAGGACTTCGATGAAGAAGGAGATACTGCTAAGGAGGAAGAAAGGGCCCCAGATGATAAGAAAATAGAAACCTTAGCCAAGGGGAGCGAAGGTGATCATGAATCACCTAAAGGGAAGGCTGCTATGCCTGAGTGGCTAGAAAAACAACTTGAAAAGAAAACTCCCACACCAAAAGACCCAAGAACGAAGCTAGAGGCTATCTTAGCCCAAGCATAGATCACAACTTGAAAAGAGAAGAAGCCCAAGATTAGATCCAAGGTAACAATGGATGCTTCTGGGTCTCGAGCTATGTAGATAGCAATGCCAATGGTGGGCCAGGAGGGAATAAGCTACAACATCTCCACCATTGATCTAGGAACTGCTACCAGAAAGCAGAGGGTGGGCCATCTTGAGGAGTTAGTGGCTATAGTGGTGCATCTGATAAAGTAGGACAAGGTCTCAAAAGATGAGCTTAAAGCACAAGTAGTTGCTTTGATGGATTACATCCAATAATGGTCTTCGATGGATGACCTTCCTGCCACATCCACGGCCCCACCCCAACTGCTATCCAAAGAACAAATTGATAAGATGGAGAGAAGAAAGAACTTAGAAAAGACTACAGAGAGCTGGTTTCGACATGTCCTGTACGTCGGGAACATGGATATTAGCCGGGCTATTCGGACAGCCAACAAGTTCTTGGATCTGCAACAATCTTTGGAAAGCACGAGGAAGCTCTGCACCAAATTTCCTGCAACATACGACTCGAC
This sequence comes from Sequoia sempervirens, assembly GCA_007258455.2. Taxonomy (NCBI): domain Eukaryota; kingdom Viridiplantae; phylum Streptophyta; class Pinopsida; order Cupressales; family Cupressaceae; genus Sequoia; species Sequoia sempervirens. Next base: position 10,133 of record VDFB02221035.1, on the reverse strand, counting down.
CTTTCCAAAGATTGAGGCTATCCTTCAATTTCCAAAAGCCACATGGGAGAAGGAGCTAGCATTCAAAAGGGATGATCACTAGCTGATGGACGTATGGAGGCACGATTTTGACAATAGGAAAGAAAGGCTGGAGTAGATAATGAGTAAGGTTGATCCAAAAATTGAATGGGTTAAGGAAATTAGGGTAGAATGCGCTCGTTATCTCAAACAGATGACGAAATATGACATGCCCATAGTATAGATGGATCCGAAAAAGGTAAAACCTTACTTTCAGAAGAAGATGGAGGACAGGATGTCTAGTGAAATAACGGTGGAATTCATGAGTTTTTCCGCTCGTGCCTTCGATCAATCAGAGCTATTTAGGGATCAGGGCACAAAGTACGATGAGGACTAGAGGAAGCTAGAAGATAATGCAAAGGAATGGAGCTACCAAATGTTGCAGTACGAGATTATTGAGGTAGACAAGCTCCAACCAGTCATTCTAAAACTCATGGAATACACGACATCAAAGAAGTAGAAGGACATCCCTCTTGGCAGTGAAGAGCTCCCCAAGGAGTAGCTACAGTAAAACAACAATCAACAAAATATGAAATTGCTACAATGACTGGCACTAGATGACAAAATAGGGAGAAGACAAAATGTAATATTAAATTGTAATATATTGGGGGTTGGTAAAACCCTATTCTATAATGAATCTTGGCCACACAATGGGAATTGATCTTAGCCATTCATTTGAATTTCTGAGTACTATAAATAGGGGTCTCCTCTCATTTGCAAAGAGAGTTGAGTTGTTGTAAAGACATGTTGTAGAAATTTATAATGAAAATACATTGACTTAGTGCATTTTATGAGTTTTTTCACATGTTACTTGATTCATCTTTCATTGTTAGATGCTTTACTTAGATTTGTATTGTTGTTCTAGTTTGTTGAATTCGTGCTTTGATAGATTTTAGAAATGATGTTATGTAGTTGTGAAAATTCTTGTTGTGTAGATGCCTTCTTAGTCCATACTTTTTGTTGTTTGCTACTGGTAGATGGTCGTGTAAAGTTAGTTTGGGCTTAAATTTGAAGCTACTCCACACTTTCATTTTTGTTCATGCATGCAAATGGTGAATGAAAGGTAAAATATTTGCAGACCTTAGAAGATAGCTCAAATTCCATGAGATTGAGATTTGTGGTTAAGTGGAATATTGTTTCCAGGAAGTTGTCCATTGCAGGAACTCCATGATTACTGTTCACCGTTAGTTGCAGATCCAGGAACCTTCCATCTTCCTTGCTCTTTTTCCCCCTTTTTTAGAAATAGTATGTACTAAGGTTCATTGCGCATTGTAAAGCCAAATTCGAAGTAACATCAAAGTTTTGGACCGCTGTTCAAACCTGCAGCAAGGTGAAACTCAACCTCCATCTCAGAAACTTCGTATTTGAAGATCCATCTCACATCCAGCTACATAAGTCTTCCCTATGATTACTAGAAAAATCACATCAAAATCAATTGAGGAGTTCCATGCAATTCATGACCTGACACCTGAGAGACCTTGGGGAGATTTTTAGCAACTTGTCGTGGGATATTTCCTTTCAAGAGAGGTAGTGCATTCATGTACTTCCTATGTTGAGAAAGTATGCAAAACACCCATCAGCAAAAACTAATTCTATTATAATGCGAGTGCATTATGAAAACATAGAGAGTTGTCCACAGGAGAGAGGGTGGGAGAGTCATATAGCCTAGGAGAGGGTGGGAGAGGGTGGGAGAGAGTCAAAGAGAGTCAGAGAGAGTCAGAGAGCATTGGATAGGATAGAAGAGGGTGGAAGAGTGTGGGAGATAGTGGGAGAGTGGGAGAGAGAGGGTGGAAGAGGGTGTGAGAGAGTGGGAGAGTGTTGGAGAGGATGGGAGAGGGTGGGAGAGAGTTGGAGATAGTCAGAGAGCATCAGATAGGATGGGAGAGGGTGGGGGAGTGTGGGAGAGAGTCAGAGAGAGTCAGAGAGTGTCAAATAGGATGGGAGAGTGTGAGAGAGGGTGGGAGAGGGTGAGAGAGGTTGGAAGAGGGTGGGAGAGAGTGGGAGAGGGTGGGAGAGAGGGTGAGAGTGGGTTGGAGTGGGTGTACACTATAAAGGGAAGAAGGAATGGAGATGGAGGGATGGAAGAGGGTGGAGAGGAATGGAGGGGAAGGAGGGGTGGACTGGACAATGGAGGGGAAGGGTGGAGGGTGGAGGGTGGAAGGAGTGGAGGTGGATAAAGATGCATGATGCGCAGATTGCGATATGATGACAATGCGTGATGATGGCTGATGGATGGGGCGATGTGATGAAAGGACCAAAATGATGGGGTGATGATGACGTGATGATAGTCAGGATATGGCGGATGATACCCGAAAGTCAGATGGAAGTGGATGATGATGATATCGGGGATAACAAGTGATGATACCGATGTATTTAACGCGATGATGATATGATGGTGATATACCGTGATCCGTGACACGGATGATGGCGATGACAAACGGCGTGAATGATCTGGCGGAAGATAACAGGAAAACGCAGATGGCGGATGGTGATGAGGCGGATATCCAGAACGATGATGAAAGGATGCGGATGGATGACGGTGAGAATGCGGAAACGAGGGCGATATGGAAAGATGTTTGATGATGGCAGAATAGTGGAGGGTGGAGAGTGGCAAGAAGTCAGGAGGGTGGAGGGGTGGAGGAGGCCAGGAATGGAGTGGAATGGAGGGTGGAGGGTGAGGAAGGAGAAGGATGGGATGGAAGGGAATGGAGTGGAAGGTGGAATGGAGGGTGGAGACCAAGAGGGGAATGAGTGGACTGGAATAATGGAGGGATCAGATAAGTGGAAGGAGATGGGAGAATAAAAGTGGTGGAGAGTGGACAAGGAACAAGGAATGGAAGGAGGAATAGTGGGAGACAGGGAGGAAGGAGGAAGGAGGGAATGGAGGAATGGAGGAGGGGGTGGATGGACTGGAAATGGAGGAGGAGGGAAGGAAGGAATGGAGGGTGGAGGGGCCGGAGGGTAAGGATCCTGTTTGATTGGACGGATTTTCTGACCGCACGGATTTCGACGCCGGACTTTCAAACCTGATGCGCGGATCCTTGATGGATCCGATTCTGATTCCCCTTTTCTGCGTTGATCTGCTTGATGATTTTTTCGGCTGGATGCGCATGATCTGCCGGATGCGGATCTCAAAAATGATCTCGAGTGGATCTCGAAAGAGCGGATCTCGCACGATGAAAAAGCGGATCTCTATGACGGATCCTGATTTGAGGATCCTGCGTTTGATCCGCACGATTTTGATGCGCTGCGCGGATCCTGATTTGTTTGATGCGCTGATGGACTTTGACGACGGATGATTTTGATTTTGATGTAAACCTTAAAATATTCGGATCTCTACCATCTATCCTTTATTTAGCCCTCCCTCCTTTATCTCTTCCCTCTCCTCAGCATGCTCAGGTATCTCTCACTCCCTCTAGCTCTCTCCCTAGTACCCTTAATCCTCTACCCTATAAATGTACCATCTAAAGCTTAAAAAAACAAAATTTATCATAACACGAGCGCGTTATTAACTAGTAGAGATATGTTTGTTTAGGATTAAATAACATGAGCACATTTTGTATTGCACTAAAAATAGTAAAAAATCACAATATACCTATGATGTCAGCCCACATTCTATATATTCTCCTGGTTTTGCACGTGCTCCGACAAAAAAGTAGCTTTTTGGTGATTGAGTGAAGAGTGCGTGCATAATTTTGAGATTCCACCACCTTTTGAATGTTCTTTCCATCACCTTTGCATGAAATAGCAGAGTTTTCACATTGAGAGGCATATAATATCAATTCATGTTTGAATTACAGTGATAATTGATATACAATCAAAATTTGGAGGGGAACAAGCTTTTGAAGAAGTCAAATTTTTGAGAAGTTTGAGGAAGGAAGAAGCAAAGGCTATATAATTGGGTAGAACTCCTCCATTTGAAACTTTGCTTTTTTAGGTATGTGAAATCTTTGTACATTTTCTTTCATTATATTATGGATTGCTTTCATTTTTGTTGTTTTGCTTATTCCATGTTGATCAAATTGTTTATTTTTGATGCAATGTCAAATTGCCAAGCCACTCAACAACATCATTTCTTTAGGGAAATTCCTTTCCAAATCAAATTAGGAGAAGATCAATTTATACAAACTTTGTCAAATTCATCAAAAACTACTTTTCATTCAACCAAAATCCATTTATTTCATTTCAAGTTATAAGGCTATCAGTAGCCAATTCACCATCTCCATATAGCAAACCATTTTTAGAATCAACTTTCAACTTTGTTCTTGTCATAAACAATACAACAATCACTCATCAACTCAACTTACCCCTTCAAGGCAAAAAAATCAAACACCTATGTTCCTTAGACCTGCAATCAAACATCATCCTAGCCATTTAAGATATCTTTGCTCAAATCAACACGTCCATCATCCTATCTTCACTTAAACACCATTTGTAACAACAACAAGTAGCATTAGTTTAACACTGTCACCAAACCTTTAACATACCAATTTCATCATGTTTTGATTGTAATATTCCAATATATCAGTATAGACACACTTTGACTACTTTGCATTCAAGAAACCATTTCCATATATTGGAAACATATGCCCAAATCATCAAATATTTCAAAATCTACCTTCAAAACATTACCAAGCATAGACACAACCGTGGCATCACAAATGTGACTGCTCCCAAGCACTTAACAACATTCCTTTCGTTGTTTCTACATATTCTCTGTTTCTAGCAAACAATGCCAAATATCTCTAGTAGGCCAACATTCCATCTAATTGGGTGATTCCTTTTCTATCATAAAGCATTTACACAATCCCAATACATATTCTCAGGCCTATTTTGATCCTTTTCAACATACTATAAAATTTTATACACTTATTTCACAAAACAGAGTAAAACCAACATGTTGTCTACTGGTAAAAGCACTTAAATAGGTCAATTTATCAAAGCAAGTCATCATAGAACTACTCACTAGTCCACCAAACCTACAAATAGTCTTAGGCCATGTGTAGAAACTCACAAATAAACAAGTTTCAAGATGGGAAACACCCATCAATACACAAAATAAGTAAACACTTGATTATAGGGTAAAAACACACCAACCATGAGGGTTTCTTTAATGAAACATTTGCAAAACCTCTACTACTCTACCCAACAATTGAAACATGCTTCATTATGTCTACAAATTATTTTGAAATCATTTCTAAGCTCCTCTACATGTTGTTTCCTCAAACCCTACTTGAAAACACCATTTTTTTGAATGAGAAAATTCAGAATTTTGTTCATGCAACAATATCCCAACTTCTTATTTCTATTTACCCCTGCCACACACATCTTCACATTGAAAAGACACTAAATATGATCCATTCCACCAACCTACTAGCCCTACATCGGTGGAATGGCTAAGAATCACTTTTTAGACTCTCAAAACAATTTGAAGGAAACCATAGACCAAGACTTAGGAAACTAAGTTCAAATTCTTGATTATTTGAATTATAATTCCTACAACTTTCAAGAATGAAAGAAGTCTCTTTCCCTAACAAGAATAAAATCTTAGAATGCTTGAATCACTATACAACCTGAAAACAAGAATAGAAAAGCTTTCCAAAATAACTGAGCAGAGGTTTTTATTGATTTTTTATGGATTTTTGGTATACAAGATCCGCCTTTCTCGAGTTTACAGTGATTTTTAAAGGTGTCTAAATCAGTTGAAATAACTCCCTCTTCATCTTCATCAACCCATCCTTTCCCTTACACAAAAATACTCTTCACATTCCTGCTTTTGTGCAATTTTACATTTTTACAATAATTGATAACTTTTGTTATAAAAAGAAACTTTTCAATAATATCACATAGTAACCTATTTTATGGTGCAAATACATTGAAATTCATCATTTCATGACCTTAACTCATCATATTTACTTGAACATTACAAATTGAACAAATTAGCCTTTTGAAGGAATTTCATGACCTAGGTGCTCCTGCACCAGTTTGTCATGTTACAACCTTACGTTGTTGATGGACATTTTAAATCACACAATTTGATACACTTTCCTATTACATTTTTAAACCACATCTCTTTGAGGCATTTTGTTAAATTTAACAATTGACTTTCTTTGTGTATGCTTCCAAAGCTTTCATTGAGTTATTTTGTCAAACAATTATACAAATCAGCTTTCATTGACTTTCTTTGTGTATGCTTCCAAAGCTTTCATTGAGTTATGCTTCCAAAGCTTTCAATTAGTTAATTTGACAACTTAGCACATTTTGCTCAGGTAAAATTATTCGTCATGCCAAAGAAACACACTGTTAAAAGGAAAAAACTAACAGATGATCAGCTCCAATCCTTTAGAGATAAAGAGAAACAATGGATGAGGGAATATCGTGAAAAGCAGAAATTGGGAATGATTGATGAAAACAAGCCAGTTGAAGAGGAACCTCAACTATCAAAAAGAGAAAAGAAATTGGCAGCACAAAGGGAACGAATGCGAAAGAGTCATGCTAGGGGAGATGTAGATACTGTAGTTGGAGACACACCCTCTACCGCAAGTGAATATGAAGGGACACCATTAAGCACAAGCGAATATGGAGGGACACCCTCTACCACAAGTTAGTATGGTTGGACACCATCCACCACATCTAAAGTTGAGAGTACATCATCACTTGGAGTTGAGAAACAAGGTATGCCATCATCCCCACATGAACCTCAAGGTATGTCTTCTATTCCACCCTCGATCGAAGGTATGCAATCTAGCCCACCTCAATTAAATATTGATGAAATTGCTAATGTTGAGATGTATGTACCTAAGAGAACACCACCTAGAATTTTGCATAGAAAGACAAAGTTTTTGATTAATATTGATGAGGATATTTTGTAGCACATGGAAGGTAATATTCCAGAACGCACTTGTAGAAGATATGCTGATAAGATTTGGAAAATGTTCTTTGAAAGGCTAAATGAGATTGCAAGATGTCAACTATTTGTTCAAAAGATGTGGGGTTTAAAGTAAAAAAACATCATGAAGACTCTTGGGTTGAGAATATCGAATGCATCAAGTGAAAACACTATTGTGAAGAATCTAATGGATGCTTATGACAGTGTGGGTAAGACCTCATGCTCAAAGGATAGTAATGTCACCCGATGTGTCATTATATCAACTTTGGTAAGCTATCAAACAAAGAGATCTTGCCTCATTAAAAAGACAAGTGAACAAATGGGAATTAGTAGAAAATCTTTATCAAAAGCTGTTCAAAAGTGGCAAAGAATTGAGGGCACTGATTCAAATGAATTATGGGCATTCTCGGGGAGACTGCCACACAAAGATAAAAAAATTGTTCAAGCATTGAGAACACTAATTGAAGATTATTGGAAGAATAATACAAGGCCATCTCTGAATCAAAGGGATGTCGTAAGAAGGAGAATCAGTAGTCGAGACCATGAGCCACATCCAAATCATTTTTTGGATACGACTCAAACCCAATTCTTTCATAAATTTCAAAATGATTATCCTGAAATTAGTATTTCTCAAATATTTTTTGAAATGATTAAACCTTTTTATGTCAAGATAAATCACACACGCACTACTTGTTGCTGTAAACTACATATTGAATTCTCTAACCATTATGATGTTTATCGCTCTATATGTTTAGATTTGCATACTAACGATAAGTTTTGCGGATTGTGAATAGAAGCCCCACCAAAAAATTTCAAGAGAGTTCTTATCAAAAAATTTATGTGAAATAGAGGATGGCCAACATTCTATAGGACAACATGCTTGATGGTTCATGCTGCTAAGTGTGGCTTTGCAACGTGAAATCGCTAGTATGTCAACATATGGAAAGCACATATGAGGTGGGACAAAACCAGTAGAGTTCTTTCGTGAAGCTATAAAATAGTGGTATATGCTACAAAAGATGGGTCTCAAGCAAAAAGGTGTGATTTGTTTATTGAGAAGATTCCAGTGTATCAATTTATGTCCATGTTTCATGAGAATCTAATGTATGAGTATGCAAGGCATACCCATAGAGCCCGATGTATTGGACACACAATCCGTCATGCAAGCACACCTTCCAATTGGTAGCATAGCATCGGTTGAATTTGTAGAGAACCACACCAGCTGTGAGCATGAGGTGCGTACCACAGATACAACTCCACACAGGTTTCGATATTTGTGCACATAGCATTCATACATGCAACTGATAGTACAGAGGACAAAAGGAAGGTATTGAGGGAGTATCACTTTATATTAGTGATGATCGCACACATTCTCCAGAGTTCGTGCAAGGTTGCTTCCAGATGTTCTACATTCATTTGGATCAGAGGGGCATATCATACGATCGACATATAATATGGTTAGATAATTGTGCAGCAATACCAAGAATGTGTGCATATTCTAACATTGTGCATAACAATGCATCTCACTCGCTACGTGTTCAAATATATGTGGAACTTTGTGAGTATCGACATGGAAAGGGGAGTACGACGGCGTTATAGACGCGGAAAAGAAAGCACAAAGGTGAGAAGAGTTAAAGTATAAAAACAGTGCATAGTTGATAGATGCAAGATCAATCGTCGAGTGGTGTAATGATTTGATAGGTCCAGGTAATGAAGGTACATCTTCAGTTCGTAGATTTTTTTGATTGATGGATGATACTAGCATTGCACCATATGAGGATTGTTGTACATTACCGTGATCGGTGAGTTGCTTTCCTTAGCGCTCAAATGCAGGTTCATGGAGTATCAATACACGAAGATGGCATGCTTTTTTCTTCATGTACAATGCAAGCCGGAAATGATTGTGAGTCAAGGAGGTTGACAAATGGTTGACAAGTTATCTTAGCCCACTTCACATGTATCACCCCTCCCATGGCATTGAACCAACATGGAATCATCACCGACTTTTGACCATGTATCGTGATCTAGCCTCAACCGTAATATATCTACTTGCTTAGTATTTGAAATTCCATATTGTTATCTTACTTTGTAAATCGCATTCATAATGTTGACTAATTCTCAAGAGATATGTCACACATATAAATGCAGGGCATGTTTATGCAGTTATTGTAGATGAAGACAACGAAGAGGGTACAAACTATTACTTGTGTCATTGTGTTGAGGAAAAAAAGAAATTGGAAGCCCCAATTATAGATGGAGAAAAAATTGAATACCCTACAGGCTCAGTTGTTGTTACTGAAATGCACTACTGAATTTGACACCATTTTCCAACAGGTGTTCGTCAGTCATTAGACAAATCTTTTTCGGAAGAGTGATGAAATGGAAAAAATATTTGCGTTGCTATTTTTTCGTCGAAATGTCGACGACGAATTAAACGTTGAAATAATGGTGAAGAATCTTCGGTCAACGACATCGTGAAATGGCTCAGACTTTCGTTGGAATATCAAAAAAAAAATTGTGCATCCATCGATGAATTACCCTAGAATTTCATTGCCAGTTCGATGAAATGGGAAAGTAGTAGCATCAAAACAACAAGAATTTGTCACCATTTTGACGAAATGGGCAAGGAGTAGCGTCAAAACAACACCAAAAGTTTGTCAAACGTGCGATGAAATAGGCAAGTAGTAGTGTCGAAACAACACCAAGAGTTCATCGACTTTGCGATGAAATGGGAAAGGAGTAGCATCAGAAGAACACCAAAAGTTTGTCAAAAGTGCGACGAAATGGGCAAGGAGTAGCGTGGAAACAATGCCAAAAGTTTGTTAACATTGCGACAAAATGGGCAAGGAGTAGCATGGGAACTATGCCAAAATTTCGTCAAAATTGTGATGAAATGGGCAAGGTGTTACGATGAAACCTTCGTCACAGCTATAGAAACTTCATCGAGCCTTTTTGTTGATTCATCGATGGTTGTCATCGAAATTGCGATGAAGCATCAATTTTTTTTTTTTTTAAATATTCGTGGAAATGTACCATTGCAGAGACTGAGGACTGATCATACATACAGACTGCATATTGGTTTCATGCTTCAAATGATGCATTTCTTATATTGAAAATTGCATTACCTTATTGAGCTTCTCTTTGTTTCAAGAATAGTTTAATATTCTCTACTTAACAGGGCCAACCA
>VDFB02221034.1:0-15983 GCA_007258455.2 Sequoia sempervirens | reverse complement strand
AAGTGACTTATGGTTGGGCCCAAAAATAAAGTTAAATTAAAAGGTCACTTTAGGCGGGAAATTAAAAGGCAACTTATATTTAATTATTTTAAAAGGTGGCCGATGTCATAAAGTGTTTTCAAAAGAAGGTCAAAAGTGATAACACTAGGCATGGGGTACTGTAATGTCCCACCCCAAATCTGAGTTTAACTTGTGATTTTGCTCAATTATTTTCAATTTGACAAATGGAACATTTTGTCAAACACTTTGCATCATGCCAAACTGAATGTTTAGCTTCAATGACATTTGAGCTTGTGTTGTTCAAAATAATTTTTGGCATTCTAAATTAATTCAAGCTAAATCATGTAAAAATGTCACAAAAGTCTGTTTTAGGTCAAACCAAACATAAGGTTTTGTAAGTTTCTCGCCAAGGAACATATGTGTAAATTCAAAAAAAAATTGAAAATTGTTTCAAACCCCCTATTTTGTGGAAACCCCTCGAAAAATAGGACCTTCCCTAAAAATGATTGAAAAATGATTTTGATAGATTCATCTACTTCCACAATCACACCGGGTCAAGCTCAAATCATCAAAACATGTTTTACTCTGGTGGGTCTATTTTCATTTTTCAGGAAAGAAGTTAGGAGCTCCCTAGCCATTAATCGCAGATTGGCCAGTACCAGGTGTAGAAAGCCAGGCTTCAAGAGCTTCAATGATGAAACCATGGCGGAAATACTCTGAAAAGATGCTATCTCAAGGAGGGGATTCTCAAAATCAAAAAATGTCAAAAATGACTAACTCTGGAAAAACCAACGCCTTGCTACCAAGGAGGATATGTAGTCAAAAGGTCAAAGAGCGCCCCTATTGAAGAAAGGTGCCCTTGGATCTTAGAGGCCAAATGCAGTCATCAAATCTATCTAAAGCAATCATCTTCCTCATGTTTTTGCTGACTTTCCAACGCATCGTCAAGCGAGACCATCTAATTCAAAGATCACCGGCGAACGTCAACAAAGTATGGAAGTAATGCAAGAAAGAACCATCCAAAATGACAGTCCAACATGAAAAAGGCGCCCCTGCTGAAGAAAGGCGCCCTTCAACAAGCGGATGCAAATGTCATTTCCTAAGAAAACTTGTCTTCGGGAGACTCTCCAACGTTAGCCCAACTTCGCAGTGAACCTACTAGTCATCCTACGAGACAAATCAAACAATAGCAGTGATCTCAAATCAAAGCATGCAAAATGGAGGAAAAATCAGTGCACTTCAAGGCAAAAGCGCCCCTACTGGCCAGGGGCACCCTTCTTTTTGAGACACCTAATGAAGTTATCAACAACTGCTTTATACAAGGCATGTCTCTTCCAACTTCTCAGAATTAATCTAGCTACGCCATTCATAGGGACTCCATCGTGCAATCGTGAGGCAAAAGAATCACAATATACACCTAAGAGTGAAAGTTGGATGGGAAGAATGCCAAGAAATTGGCTAAGTATTGAACAAAAGTGCCCCTATTGAAGAAAGGTGCCCATCTTTTTGGGCAATCAGATGTAGTCTGCAGACTTGATGGCCTCCAGGGCAACCTCCTTTGTTTTGATCGATCTTGACAACGACACCGTCAGCAAAGATATTTGACAAATTAGTCATCTCATGACAGAGATCAAACTAAGGCAGTTTACAAAATGAAAACAACTAGTCAAAAAGGAAAGGTGCCCTTGCTTCAAGAAAAGGCATCCAAGCTTTTGAAGGACCTAAACCTACTTTCAAGAGCTAAGATACCAGTCATCCTTTCGAGGATCGAAGCCGGGTTATCCACCCCACATTTCAGTTGAGATTCAACCTCACTCACCAAAGAATGATCTCGAATCGTAATAATGGGAGGGTCAAAAATGATGAATTGAAGAACAAATCAAGAAATTGACTAAGTCCGGAAGCCAAAAAGCTCTAATGAGGAAAGGGTGCCCCGACGGAAGGCATCATATTCAAATTTTGAGCTTGTCGTACCAAAAGCATTTATCCCAGTTTGTTCCATCTCAGTGAATCCGCCGCTGTCGTTAAGATCAACCGAATCCACTGTGAGCAAGGATCTAATGCAGGCATTTCAAAGATGAAAGATAAAAAGGTATTCAACACCTGCTAAGAGGGACTTAAAAAGTCTCATGATGGATTTGTTGACTTGAGTTAGAGATTTTGGAGGCAAACTTGGCCAAAACATCCCACAATCAGTGGAAATCAGTTTTTAGAACTCCAGATCAAGCCAAATCACTCCTCAATCATGAGTTGGTGCCATACTTGATGCATTCCGGCATCAATCACTATGTATCAAGCTTGGACATCATTATTCATTGTTTGTCTTTGTAGGTTGGAGCTCAAGAATAGTCATTGGCTCTCCAAGACGTCTTTTCAAGATCTAACAGAGGGTTTTGACCGTTCTTCATTATTTTTTGAAGATCAGCAACACAAAAGGATGTTTTCTTAGAGGTTGCATCCAGAGGCAGATTTTTACAAGAAGGCAGCAAATAACTTCCAATCTTCCTCTTGTCTTCTCCCTCTCTTCTGTCTTAAACTTCTTGCATGTCACAGAAAACAGTGGGCTATCACAGATCTGGCCAACTGGGTATGATCAGCACAATTTTCCAGCAAAACCCATCTCTTCAAATTTTCAAGAAACAGCAAACTTGCTGCCCCTATTTTTAGGGGTTTTTTTTCTGAAAAAAGTCACAGAATCAAAAATCTAATGAACTGGGTTTGTTCAACATTGAAGCACAAACAAAACCCATGTGTCAAATTTTTTTTAGGAAAAATACTTCTCGACGGGTGGCTATTTTTAAGGGTTTTTTAGAAGTTGTCCAAACATATCCATGTTTACAGTCAACAATCGATTTTTTCAGAATATAGTACTCTCAAGTTGAAATCAAGACCAAAATGGTCCTACTTCACAAATTTCTGAAAACACTCGACACGGACATGCATCAAGTGAAGCTCGTAGTTAAGTTGAACACCTTGGAAGGCGTAAATGACATCACCGTTCAATGGATAGCCAAATGCGGAAGGTAGTCATTCCAAACACAGAGCCACCACCGGTCACTACCACGCTACCTTCCACATTCCATGTCAGTAAGGTTGGATGACGCAACTACAAAGAAGATCAAATATCAAAAGCAATTTGCAAGAGGCAGAAGAAGTCAACGCCTGGTTAGAAGAACTGTTGACTGGAGGTGGTGAGGTGTAAAGCACCCCAAGAAGGATGTCCTACCCTCAAAAGTAGCATTAATTGTGACTGGAGTTAACTTGATGCCCCTTTCCAAGTTAACTCCGGGTCCCACAGATCATGCATGTCAGATCCCACTAATTAAGGATGTCTAATTTGGCTTCCATAAATTGTGGATCTCAAATCTCCACTAAATGTGGATGTCTATTTTGGAGACACATTTTGCAATAAAGTTCACCTTTAGTTTAGTTTCAGTCAACTGAAGTAGTTTTCCAGTTGACTCTATTTAGTTTCAGTTAACTGAAGTAGTTTTCCATTTAACTATTTGCTCACCTACTTTTAGACATAGGAATAAATCTTGTTGATTGGCAAGAACTGATTGTTAACTCAAGGAGATTTTAGGGTTGCCTACTCCTTTGAGTTCAATAAATAAGGGCCTTGGGCTCATTATTTTGTAACTTTACTTCACGGCAGCAAAACGCTGAGCAATTTTTCCTTCATATTGTTCGCTTAGTATATGTTCTTGGATCGTATTTGTTGTAGTTAAGCACCAAGTACAGCTTGTGCTCTCTCTACTCAAATAGGTGTGTCCAATCTTTGTTCATGTGTTCTTGGTTTGATCGCCTCATGTGTCATTGTTTCTTGACACAAGTTGTTGTCCCAACGTGTAATCTTTGGTGGAATATTGAGAAAATAAATCAGGAGAGTTACCATGCCTTTGATCTAAAGTCTCAAAGTTATATCATTGTTTGTTGTATCCAATAATCTGTTTTCATTCTACACCTCAGAAAGGCCTTGGTGCCTCCTTGGGAATTTAGGAGATAAGATTATCGTCCCTTTGTTATTTCTCGTGATTTACTTTTCAGCCTACACCTCGGAAAGGTCTTGGTACCTCCTTGGGAATCCTGAGATATAAATTACCATAAGGATTATTTGTGTGGATTTTATTTCAGTATGGATCTGGGAGTTCAGAGCCTTCGGATGCATCCTGGGAGACTAATTTGACCAAGTGATCGAACCATCCATTCCCGCTCCTATGCCCTCATGCTCTGTTAATCTTGAGAAGATAGGATAGATTAAAAGCTAGTTTAATCGTAGTTAAGATTTGCCAAAACTAGAGAAAAGCTTAGCTACGGCGCATTGTGTTTATGCACCCTTGTGTCCTACCACTGAGTAAAAAAGATAGGATAGTAGTTTACTTTATTCCTTTCATTTAAACAAAAATCAGCAACAAGAGGGATCTTCCCCTCCCAATTTGAAGAAGCAAACACTACAAACTTGCAATAGCTAACCGTTTCCAATAAGCACTCCAGAGGTGCTAATTGAAACGCCAATAGTTTGCAAATACAAAATTGTTCTCAACTCATAGGTTTCATAACATGTTTCATATTTCACAAATTCAAATATTTAAGTGAATACAAGAGCATTGCATATATATTGAGTTACATAAACAGCAATAATTAATAACTGCTCAGAAATATGAAATCACAATATGTATAAATACCCCTTGTCCATGTTGACTGAATATGGAGTGTAATGTCCCCTTTTTCCAACATCAGCATCTTTGCAGTGGTTAGCCTATAAGAGGGGTTTCTGTAGGCTAATACAATGGATAGGGAGCCCATTCGAGGGTCTAGTGACCCTTTGGGAAGGTTTGTGTAGTGTTTTAGGAGCTTTGAGTCGGCTTCCTACTTTCAGGAGTAGTTCCTATTTTTTAGGGGGGGTTGGCAGTTCACCTGATGACCACCTAGAGCTTGTGGAGCCTTGTAGGGGGGCCTTATGGGTCGTTTCAGATGATCAAAGACAGTCTCCTATTTTTTAGAGGAATCCCTATTTTTAGGGGGAGACTGGCAGTTGGCCTGCTTTGTTTAAAGTCTTAGACATCACCCCGAGGCCTGTTGCAACATGAGTTTCCAGTTGGAGGAGTCGGGTGATGGTCTCGAAATGAAAATTGAAATAAAGTATTAACTTTAATGTTTTAATTTAATAAAGTGATTATTTCACTTTATAATACATTAATAAAATATTAAAGTAACTTTATTAAAAGAATGTATTTTAAGTCACTTTATTAATATTTTATTATTGAAAAAGGCAAAACCCTAAATTGGGCATGGGATTTGAAGAAGACATAAAGAGAGAAAATAATATCATTTTCAACATCCAAGTTTATTATACACAAATAGAAAGAAAGTTGAGCAACAAGGGTTGGCAGGTATGGAGTCCCAAGCTGATTTGAGGATGAAAACCCTCGATTAGGACAGAGTCTACAGGTGTGGACTATCACCCAAGGTCTCTTGTTTGGACGGTTTCACACATAGATCATCATCTGAGCATTCACAAATTTACTTTGAAGTTTCATTCAGCATTTTCAGTTTATATCAACAGATTAGAATAAGACAAAGGTCACTTCCGACAGTGGCACAAGCCATACCTGGCACGTTTCAGGTATGAATCATATGTAACCTTTGAATCATTAATTAAATCTGGTTATTTATCTCTTACATCTATTTAGAACTGTCATTTTGCAAAAAATCTTTATTATCTGTATTGTTGGTGAAACTCAAATAACCCAGATCAGGGTGGGTTATTACATGGAGTCTTCACCAAGGGTCACGATTTGCAGGTATAGTCCTCACAACACTTAATAGTTTGGCAATACAAGTTCTAGCCTCATAAAAGGCTCAGCAAACACCACGCCTATCAGCTGTTTGCAAACAGCAGCGCCCACGAGCCTCACATATCAGAAACACACAATGTAGCAGCCTCTAATATAGACGTCCCATCTCAAACAGCACCACTCCTTCCTTATTTGCCTTCCTGTAGCCCATACGCCCTTGGTAACATACACTCCCACACCTGGCAGCCTCAATACTCACGCCATTTGAGAAATATGCAGCAACTTCAGTCAATAACCCTTACACCACCTTTGTATCAGAAAGTACACTCAGCAATAAGAGGTTTCAGACCCCCACGCACAGCAACAACAGTTATTGAGAGCCAAAAATCCTCAAGAAGCTCACGCCCAAATCACTAGGTGATAATACATGCTTCAGAAATAAACTCTTCAATATCCTTCTGCCTAGCAAATGCATTTAATATTTAACATATGCAATATAAATGTTTCAACCTGTGCAAATACCTTCAGAATGTGAGACAATACAATGCCTACAAATTCCTCTTTAACCTTCAAATCCTAATTATTAAATCTCTCCTACAAATCAATGAAGCACAAGCACAATCCTTGAAAATGGAATTGTCTGCAAGCTAGCTTGGGAGATCTTTCACTCCTATACCAAGCTATTCTTCCTAAGGGATTTTGTCCTCAAAAAACTTGAGATTTTCAGACTCTCCAGTCTTCAGCAAACCCTTATCAAAATAAATTTCTTCAACGATGAATGAATGAATGAAATGAACTCCAAAATGCCCTTTTATACTTCACCTCAAATTCACTTTTAAATTTCATTTCATTCAATTTACTTATAATTTCTTTTAATTTTGGTGCACAAATTAATAATATAAAGTATACTTTAAAAGTCACTTATATCTCCCTTTTAAAAAATGGCACTTTAACTTATATTGTAAAGTATACTTTAAAAATCACTTATATCCCCTTTCAATATTAAATCCTTTTAATTTATTAATAACGCATAAAGTTAAATTATTTAATTTAACTTTATTATTTGATGTTATTAACATTTAATGCATAAGTCCAATATTAACCAATATAACTCCAGGATATAATTGCACCATCATGCCAAATATAGAAACTCTACCAGTTGACCATACCAATGACTTGCTATAAATAGTAAGTATGAGCAACACATCTGAGTGACTTACTAAAAATAGTAAGTGTGGGTCAAAGTGTCCAGAATGGCCTCCGGAAGGCACACCACAAATAAACTGGGACACTGAGCTAAAGAGTACTAAAATAAGCACCAAAGGGTCTGCTGAAGAGCCATAGATCACCCTCAAAGGAGTCCCCTAAACAACCTGTTAGCCTACGAGGACCAGTTGGTAGACTAACCAATGCATCTAACCACTGCCTAGGAAAAGGGGACATTACAAGTACAAAGTGGTGATTTAAAAAGTTGTTTTAAAAAATAATTAAAAAGAACTTAAAAAATAAGGATTAAAAGTAATATCAAATTAAAAGAGTTCAAAAAGCTACTTTACTTTTATTATTGAGGGAAAAAAGTGAAATAAAAGAGAAACTATTTTTGTTACCCTAAAAGTGCCTATAAAAGGAGTTTTTGAGAAGAACATTCAAAGATCAGAAGAGGACTAACTCACATCGTCTTGTGTGAAACGGGGGGAGATGGAAAAGGCCAAAGAAGTTTGGGAAGAAAGGGTTTGTATCTTTTGTGCTGATGGGCAAGTGGAAAAAAACATTTTATCCTAGATTGTAAAGCTTACAGTGACATCGGAGGAAGCTACACAAATGGGTTAACATGCAAATTTTTCAAGATTTATTTAACATGGAATGGCTGGGAAAATGGGAGAACTCATCATCAAACTTAATGGCAAGGGAACAGCTTCACAATGCTAAAATAGGGTCCATCCATAGGCCTTCTTTTTGGTCGTGGACATTAAAAGTCTTCTATTCTATTCTATTCATTCTTGGATTTTTATTTACAAACCCCAATTCGAAGAGGTTGAACTTGGTTCATTCCTTAGCCAAAGGACAAAAACCCTTTGAGCAATCAATTTGGTGGACCAAAACCCACCTAGCTAATCAAGCGATTTCACCAAGAGATCAACATTCAGCTGAATGATTTGTGCCCTATGTTGTTTGTGTGAAGTTACGTTGAATGTTAAAAGATATGTGGAGATATTTGAGCTATATTGCCATACTTTTACAAGTTCAAGGAATTGCTCGTAACAAATTTATTGAAGTTTGCATGCAAGAATAAATTTGTAAGAAGAGTTATTCTACTAAGCAAGTCGTTTCATTTTATTGCTTGCAAATATAAAAGATTGAGATCAAGACACAGAAGGAAAGCTAGTATTTATTTGTTTGCAAACCCTAGCCGTTCATTTTCTAGTATCATACAGGTCGCATTAAGGGACTTGTTGATATTGCATATTGGGTGAGTCGCACATGTAAGGAGATAGCGTTGGAATTTATGGTAGTTTGGTGTGCAACAACAGGTTGAAGAAATACAGAAGTCTGATACATAGGGACAACATTGAATACAACTATGTATGAGGCAAAAACAGGACTAATTTATCAAATTTCTAATGTATATGAGAGTCTTCAAGAGTTGAAGGTTAGCAAAATTTACCTTTCAGCTATGTATGTAATGTCCCTTTTTCCGGGTTCCCTTGCTTTGCAGTTGGCGCTAACTTTCGAGGTTTGTGTCAACATGTTCAAAGAAGTATATAGATGTTTCCAATGAGCTTTTGTGGGTTTTTCTAGGATTTTTCTAGGACTTTGCCCGCTGAGTTGCTATTTTTAGCAATGGCCATTTTTAGTAAGTTCCAGTTGGACTAATTGGGCCAGTTTGGCGATTTGACTCACTTACTATTTTTACTGTTATTTTTAGTACCTGGTATTGGCTCAATTCCTCCAACAACTTAGTGTAGTGCTTTCCATTTACGGCGGTGGTGAGTCCTTAAGGTGGTGAGATTAATATTTGATTTATTATCACTTAAGTTTTATAATGTTGCTTTATAACTTAAGTGAAGGGGGTGTGGGTTCATGATGTGTACCCCTTGGCCTAGCAAGGTGATGTTGTTTCTAAAAGAGGGTCAATGTTTCTCCTTGTGTGGCACCTAAAAGGGAGGTTATTTATCATTTTTTAAGGCTAATATTATGCCTCATAAGGTGGGACACCTAGTTGGGACTTAAATGATCATTTTTTTTTAAATGAACAGTGAAATTTTTGTTGGCAAAAGTTGGACGCCCCTCTTGGGGTAATTTCATCTCATTTTCAAAAAGGTGAAATGGAGGGGAATGAAATGAGAGTTGCCCTAATCTGTCCCTCACCTTATAAATATGAGTTTGAGCTCTCATTCGGTTATGGAGGTTTTGACAACTTAAGGAGATGTTGCTAGAAAGCTCAGGGAGTTTTTCTTTTGCTGATTGAGGACGAAAACCCTCTTCTTGGTTGCTGGTTTCAGTGGTGAAACATCCACCCTAGCTGGTTGGTGTTATTGGTTTGATGTTGACAGTGATTTTGGCTTGGTTTGGTGATTTGGGTTCGAAGAAGATGAAGGTATATTCAGTATTTTTGGTGTGATGGGTATTGACTTGGTACCATTTGGAGCCATTTGTGGTTTCTGTATACCTGACCATACCTTTGCAAGGACTGGCCATTTCCTTCTTTTTGCATTTGCTGGATTACAGGGTGAAGATGCACTTCTGGGTATTGCTGCTGAGTCTTTCCTGTTGCTAGGCGACCCTTATTGGCAGGGTTTGGTGTGGTAAAAGCTAGCAAATAATTTATTAAAGAAATCGTCCCATTTTGGTTGCTTGGTACAGGGACATGTGGGGGTTTCAGATTTGAAATGCCAAGTTTGTGAGTGGTTTATCATTGGAAAGTGGCATCCAGGATTGCCTCAATACCTGCAGGTGTTTTGGGACAGAAATGCATCTGATTCCGGAGGAGATTGTTAATAGTTTCCAGCTGTCCATGCCTCTAGCGCACAGATTGAAGGACTGTGCAATTCTGAGTTGTCTTTGCAGGATTTTCATCTATATTAATTCATGTTCGAAGTGCCAAAAGGCGTGAAGGAGTCCAGTCTGATACACTTCTGTCAACTACAGTCTGTGGTTGGAAACTGAGAGTTTGGTGAGCCTTATTGGGAGAAAGCAGGGACTGTCATACTCTGTAGCAGCAGCTACAGGTCTGAAACTGAATAGCAGGCCAGCAAACTTCACTGTCATCCTTGTTCGAAGCATTTTATATTGGAAAATAACTGCTGCTCATTTAAATGCTGAAGCTTGTAACTATGTATGCCTCTAATAGCAATGTTTATGGATTTGAATAGTAATCTATTTCATACTTTACTAGCAAGAACTTTACTTTATCTATCACAGTTTCAGACTCTCTGTGTTTGCAAACTTTATTGGTTTGTTTCATATCGAGCCCTTTAAATGGCATTACTGGGAGTTTCAAAAAAACAAAAATCAGGGGTGGTCATTACAGTGTATTTGCATGATAAACTTTTATAAGCAATTAAATTGTTGAATGCCAAGTGTTCGTAAAAATGTCAATGATTATCTCCATGTATGGCAACTATTTGTGATTATTCCTATGATCAATATTGATAGTTGCAGCTGTTATAAACCTTTCAAATCAGATTTATTGATTGATTTTATGATTCCTGAACTGTTTGATGAAATGTTTGTGAGCTTAAAGTGAAGTATATACAAGTTTGTAGAAAAATTTGATAGGGGCTATTACATGCAACATATTTTTATAATAATCAAAGAGTAATACCTCGCATGTCTGCTTAAGATAATTGTACATACCTAGTTCATTCACTTAGATATTGTTCTCTCTGTATCTATTTTTATCCCCATTCATTCATATATATCATTTTGTCATGATTCAAGAATTATCAGTATCCAACAATTATTGCAATTTATCGCTTCCACCTAAAATATGTCTAAGTTCTGACAATTAAGTGTGTAATTCATTGGACTGTCATTCAAATCCAAAACATCATCCTAACTTCAATCAATCACATATCTGACCTCCATATTTTAGATTTAAAAAATGCTAACTTCTACCCATCCACAGTTGTATGTAAAGACACACATATACATTTATATGTCTTAATGTCCTTCGATTGACATCTCTCAGTTCATGAGATTAGCCTATTATGTGACCCTCGTAGGTTGATAGGGTGGGTAGAGGGTCTGGTTGAGGCTTGGCTTGGCTTCAGTTGGCAGAATCATTCAGTTTGGCTTTCGTTTGGGGTATTCGGACATCATTTGCTTGACTTACTATTTTTAGTAAGTGGAGACACTCAGCAGAGCACCCCTGCTATTTTTAGCAGTATGGTCTGGTCGTATGCGGATTCAGTCACTTATCATCTAGCTTCAGACGGTTCATCATTTGGACTTTGTTTGAAGATATTAATATTTACACTGCTATTTTTAGCAGTATGGTCTAGTCGTATGCGGATTCAGTCACTTATCATCTGGCTTCAGACGGTTCGTCATTTGGACCTGTTTTGAGAGAGATATTAATATTTATTTGCCAAAATAAATATTAATTAATTTTAAGCTTATATTATAAAGTTATAATATTATTAAATATTATAACTTAAGTGACTTAATGGAAGGGGTCGACCAACATGAAGAAGAGGCCACTTTTCAATTATTATTTATAATTAAAAGTGCGTCAAACTATGGAAAAATTAAAAGAAGAATTCGAAGTTTATTTAAATGATGCTTTTTAGGGAAAATCGACCCAACTGAGGAATTATAAGTTTCTTTGAGAGAAACTCATTTCATTATGTTATGGCTCAATTTGACAAGAACTTCTTGAACTGAGCCTAGGGTTCAGTTTTCGTGCATTGAGAGAGCGAGCCATCTTCGATTAATGCTGCGGTTTAAATTTGTGAAATATCAGCTGATTTATTGCTTATCAGAGAGATAGCTTCATCCAGAAGTTATCAGGACAAAGAGATATTCTTGGGCGGCTGATTTAGCTTCACATCTGGCATCATTTCAAAGGCCGTACGGATTTCTTCTTGCTGCTGCTGAGTCGTACCATCCATTTGCTGGGCTGTACCATCAAGTACAGGGCCGTACCTTTCTCCTAGGGCCAAACGCCTCACCTTTTGGCATTGTGACTTCATCACAAGGGACACCTATTCCTCGGTTTCATTCCAATCTTCTGGCCCGGAGGAGAAGTTGATGGCTATGATAGCGATACCTTTTCATCCCCTCGATGCACGAAGGCTATTTACCAATCAACCAAATCAGGTTTTTAATTAATGCAATCAGCTTTGCCTTTTTATTTGCATGTTAGGGTTTGAATATTGTAAGCACTGAGAAAGCGTAATAAAACCATTTGCTATCGATTCAGAGATTCAAATATGTCAGCTTTTCGCTTATTGAACTTATTATAGATTTTAGAAGCAATTCTTTCAAAATCGCATTCTTTATTATTGCATGCAAAAACTCAAAACATTCAAAAACACCAAAAAAACAAAAAAATACATTCAGTTCCGGAACAGTGAAGGTTCTACATATAAGGTCATGCATAAATGCACAAAAGCAGTAAAAAATCTACGGTAACTCTTTAATAAAATAATGAAGAACATACTAACTACTAGAGTGAGTATGTGAATATGCATATGATTATTATATGAAAGTCATTTGCACCTGCCAACGTTGCCAATAAGACAAAATAAATTTCCAACATCCTTAATTACTACTTGATAGCAATTAGAAGGAAATGATTAGAACAAACACCATGGCATTAACCTCTTAGATAATACATCTATTCCCCTCAGCATCCTTCTTTAACAAAACAGCATAGCTTGCCGATCATTTACCTTCACTCCTGCTGGCAAAAGCACCTTGAGATCTTTGATTGGCCTGTATTCGATACCAAAAACACGTTGAACCCCATCTGTCATGGACAATTTGAGGCATCTTTTAAATCCAGCAGGAATTTCTTTATACCTATCCCGGAGAGGGGAACTCAAATTAATAACTTCGTCAACCTGAAGGAAGCAATGCCCAATGTTATATAAAGCCAGGAAAAAAATAGAATACACTCAAACAATTGTTTACCTTCTAGGCTATAATCTTTAACATTTCAAAAGTGCACAGAACCTGTATATAGATATTTGGACAATCTTGCATCTCTTGACATATTTCTGTGATTGATTTTAGTCTTGAAAGAAAGAAAATCCAGGTTAAGAATACAAAGTGCACTGTAATCAAAAATGATGGATGATGGACATATACAAAGTTTTCAATTTAAAAAAAGGCAAAATCAATCAGCAGGGATGTAATATTTGGTGAAACTGTGATAAAAATAATGCAGGATCAGTTAGCTTCACCCTGGTTCACACAAAAGAAGGTAATTTTCATGGAAAAGAAAAGCAATGACGATAAAAGAATAAGAATGTGAATGCCCATCACATAACCTTATTCCCAGCACCAGTAAAACAAGAGAAGCACATCAGTTTTGCAAATTCAAATTGTGATCATAAACATTGATAGAAGAATGCCAAGATAAACCATAAAATAAATCAGTATCAGTACCACAGAATGTATAATATAAACAATTCTCTAATTAATGAATTACCCATGTTTGGCAGACAAGAATGTGAAAAAGCTAAAGATTATGGCTGATTGATGAAAAATAAGACTAAGTAAACACAAAGTGAGACTGCAAGCAAAACTAATATTACATATGAAGAATGAATAGACTGGTAAAATTTTCACAATGTGGACGAAAATGAACATGATCAAGCTTGGCTTGCATTTTCTGTTCAGATGAATGGCAGATATACCAGATCAGTGTTACTCTGAGTTTCCAGCATAGCAGCAAAAAAAATTTGGGGAAAAAATCGGCAAACCAAAAGGGTAAGATTTTTTGAAAAAATCGGATTTAAAAAAACGTAAAAAATTGTAGAAAAAGAGACAAAAGCTACTTTTTTTTTAATTTAAGGGAATTCCCATAGCATAAAGATATAGAGAGCAAATAAAATAGAGAGTTTAACCCATGAATTGTAGAAAATAGGATTTTGTTGTTTATACTCATCACTGATTGCATTGCATTGCACAAAGCATACTTCATAGTGCATAAATAACAACTAGATGGTTACAGTTGACAAAATTTCAATTACAACATAGTTTGTACAAAGTCAACCTATAAACTAAGTACAAAGTTCCAAAAATCAAACATAGCCAATGACTCTTGTTACTACAAATAGAGCTATGCTAGAGGGTTGCAGGTCCTAATGATGAAGCTCCTAGTTAAGAGCCCCTCCTAAGTCATTCAACCTCATGACTATCCAAGTTGGCCTCTTGGATCTCAAAATCCTCAAGCTCAAGAAAGTCATTAAAAAGAAAGTTTTCCTTTGCTGAGAAGACATCATAAAATATAAAATGGGAATCAACTGGTTCATATTTGTGATTTAATAGTACTTGTAATTTCTAAAACAGTGTCAAAGAGAACCATATGAAGAGTGTGAAAGGGAAATTATATGACAAAGTAAGCAATTGCAAAGCTCAACTTAATAGGTTTTGATTCAAATAGCTCAAGATAGAGTAATAGAAAATGCTTTTGAAAGAGAATATTACATCTCAAAAGACCATAAATGATATTGAAATGTTCTCATTGATAACTATTGTAGCAGATTTGTTTAACTGTAAAGGGAGTGTTAAATATTTTTCCATTAGACAATAAAGACCTGCTAGTACAAAATAAGAGAGTAGCTATTTAAGCCACAATTTTAGCTATTATTATTTAAGTAAATTTTCCTTGATTTTGTGTATAACTGGATGATGGAGTTAAAAACATTGATGGATTTTGAGTTGGGAATTTGAGAGATTATAGGTACAAGTTTCAATGGAAAATCAAAGCACAAGGAACATTCCCTTTCAATGGGACAGTTGCTGCTGAAATTTATTTGGATCATTAAAGAGAAAATATATGAGGACTGCTTCAGGAGGAATTAAGATAAGCCCACAACTAGGGCATGACTTCTCTCAAAGCATGTACTAGTTTGTCTAATACCCATCTAACATGCATGGAATGCTACACTATATATGTCTAAAGCATTCATGTACTGCTATTGTTCTCCATGCAAGCCTTCTGAACCTCCATGTTTATGACGATCCTAAATGGAATGTAGTTCCCTAACAAGTGCAGGGCATGCATTTAAGCAATGAGTTTCACCAACTAACAAAGCATTAAACCTGTAGAATATATAGGAAATTTAAATATAACCAAAACAATCCTTTATTTTGATAATAAATATTGCTACAGGTCATTTTTTTCAGCACTACAAGCTAATTTTTATCTTTCAGATAGGAACCATTCTGCTTCTAGTTCCACAATGTCTATATAATGTTATGTATATACTTTTGCTTACCACTTGATTGTATAATTGTCACTACCCTACCCGCTTGTCATTAAAACTTGATGGCTAGTGTCAAATTGAAGCTCCAAATTATCACACTTTGTTAGCATCTGAAAAGGAAATTTGTCCCAACGAAACCTTGATAATCTAAACAACCACCTTGGTATTATTATTGACAATTGAAATGTTAAAAAAGAAAACAAACCTCTTTAGGTTGATATCAATCCAATTGAGTTTCGTTTCAGTTAAGTCTGGCTTTCTATATTTACTTTTGGCAAGTTTTCTTATAAGGTTCAAATATGTTAAAAAAATAAGATAGAAGCCTTACTTAGTATTTATGATATTGCCTGTTATTTCCCACTAAATTATGTCTTTGGATTTATATACATGGAAAGCATTACTACAAGCCTAAGGCAAATGATAGTAGTGTGGACTGTGGAATATAGAGAAAAAGCACTACATCTCTTAACCATTCCATGTTAATGTTCTTAACATCAAACATAGAAGCATACACCCATGCCAAGGCTGAAAACATATCCAGAAGTAGATTTTTTGTCATCAATAGAACCTGTACAATCTGAATCTATGAACCCAACCAACCTAGGATCTTTGCTTTTACTATACAAAATGTCAAAGTCAAGTGTCCCTTTCCCATATCTCAACATCCTCTTCACTACAATCCAATGTTCTACATTTGGTGTTGTCATGAATCTAGAAACAAAACTCACGGCATAGCTCAAATCAA
>VDFB02221031.1:0-10045 GCA_007258455.2 Sequoia sempervirens | reverse complement strand
ATTTGTGATGACTAAGATTATGACTTGTTGGTGAGCTGTATGGATAAAATCATTAGTACCTGCTCATTTTTGGAAGCTTTTGAAAGAGATGCAAATCAGGTAGTGGTAAAATACACACCTTATAATTCCAAGGTGAATGGGGTGATTAGTTTTGAAAGGCCGACTGATGAAGAATACCAGAAATGGGTAACTAAATATTTGACTGAGGAAGAGTAAAAGGAATGGACTACTAATAGGTGGTAAATCAGATGCTGCGGTTACAACAGTTTCTAGTTTTGCTTTGATGGCATTCTCGGCGCAGGTTTCTTGTGGTTTTTTGTTGCTGCATCAACTTTTCTCAGCTGACATGATGAACAAAAATATTCTCCAAGGTGATGGTTGTTGTAACAATTTTTGGAATATCACCAGGTGTGCCAACTTGCTGGTGACATGTGTACTTTTTTGCCTGATACTTTTTTGCTCCTTCATTTTCTATAAGAAGGATTTCAAGGCCAGAAGTACGGGTTAGCAAGTTAGATAATTTTTGGTTGATTCTAGGTGAAGTTGCAGAGCAATTTGTAAAGTCTGATGGTTTTAGAGAGAAATACAATTTAGGTTCTGAGTTATTCTATAATCGGTTTTGAATTCATGGGGATTTAATGTTGTATAACAGTACTACCATTTGAGTTGAAATGATATGTCTCTCCACTGTACATGCATATCCAAATTTTGAATAAGATGAGTAAGGGTTGTTTCATTCATCTCACTATTGTGGTGTGTATAATCCTTATTTTAGCTTTAATTCAAGGAATTAATTAAAATGCTTGAATGGGATTATAGGCAGATATTTTTTGTATAAGGATTTGATAAGTAGTATTGGGTGAGAATGCCTCTTGGTAAATTGTATTTATTCGGGATCTTATATATTATAAATCTATCATAAACCTTTAGATGCTTATAGATTTGACTCTGGTGATTATATGGCATTGATCTCAGATGTAATTGTTGTGTAGTTCAATAATTGTTTGTCTTTGCCTAGAGCTTGCTACAAATTGCAAATTAATGACTATATTTTACTATGGATTGTGTTGTAGTTGTCTCCTCCCTGGGTTGATATTATCGATGAACAACCAATTCTACTTGATATTATCCTATCATGTTGAGCTATTAAGTGGGATTATCTATTATTATTAATGTTGTTTATGATAATGGTGCGGAGGTTGTAAACACATTAAAGGATCACCCTCCCAAGTCTTGCAGAGCCCAAAGTGTCGGAGGTTTCTTAAAGTCCTCGTCAGTTGGTCCAAGTCCTTCGAGCTGCCCTTGATTGGGATTGGTAGTCCCATAGGAAGATTAGGAGACAAACCTAGTTACAGTGTAAAAACAAACCAACACCCTTTAACCCTAAACCCTAAACCATTAACCCTTAAACTCCCTAATTGTAAACCTCTACCCTCTCTCTTCACTCCCTCACCCTCCCTCTCTCTCTCAGGTCTCCCTCTGCCTCCCTCTCTCAGGTCTCTCTCTCTCTCTCAATCACTCTTATCTCCCTCCCCTCTACCCTTAACCCTCTACCCTCTATCTCTCTCCCACTCCCTCCCTCTCTTTCTCACTGAATCCCTCTATCTCTCTCCCCTCTACCTGTTGGTTGTTTTTACTATAACCAAGTTGGTCTTCTAATTTACCTACGGTATTTCCAATTCCAATCAAGGGCAACTCAAATGACCTGGACCAACTGACGAGGATTTTAAGGACCTCCTACACTTTGGGCTCTGCAAGAGCCGGGAGGGTGATCCCTTAATCCATTTACAACCTCTGCACCATTATCTAAACAACATTAACAACAACAGATAATCTCATTTAATAGCTCAACATAATAGCATAATATTGAATAGAATTGGTTGTTCATCAGTAATATCAACTATTTGGAGCATGAGATAACTACAACACATTCCATAGTGTAAAATAGTCATTGATTTTGCAATTTGTAGCCTTCAGAGTAAGACAAACAAAATACTAAACCATACAAATTAGTACAACTTACATGGGTGCCATATATCCATTGGGGGTGGGTTCACTTAAACATCTGAGGGTTTGCCAATGATTTAACACATAACATATAAGATCCTTGAGAACATTGCTTTACAATTTCATCAACATGTATTCTAACCCAATACTACTTATCAAATCCTTATACAAAACATATCCACTAACAATCCCCATTTAAGATGTTTTGAATGCTTTGTGATACCAAAAGCAGAAGAATAGTTTCTTTATTTTGATCAAACCATGGTAGTAGATGTCATGGTCACCATTAAAGCTTACTCACGCGCTACACGAATGACTCTAATCACATTTGATGCAGATTCAAATATTAGCCATCGATCCTTCACCTTGGTGAGATCATCGGACGACTCCTTCAAAGCAAACTGACATAGTCTCCATCGTGGCAATAAGGGGCCCACCATACTACTCGTTTCCAAGGAGATCCACGTGGCACCCGCCCGTGATATCGCAATAAATAAAGACCTCACAAATTTTGATCACGCAATGGCGAGCAACCGTGGATCTCAACCATCGGAAAATATGTTCGTTCAACATAGTCGCCAACCTTGTTATTAACCATCGAGCACCTTTCTACTGAGATTATAACATCTCTGTTGATTTAAAACACATGCATATTATAATTTCTTTAGTACCCTGCGACATAATGTATTAAAGGCACATCAAAGTATTTATCATTCCTTCGGCTTCACCGGATGAGACATGTGACGCTCGCCCGTGATATCGTGATCAACAAAGATAGTGTGGTGTGGTCATCACGGGATGGCGGGGAACAAATGAGATCACACGATGATTGATCTACGGCCATGCGAACTTGTCCCTCTGAAAAATAAAAACATTTATCAGGGGAGAGGACCGAGTAGTCATGCGGGGTCCAATAGTCGCGCACTCAATCGTGATGATAATACCTAGTCTTACCACGTATTTATACTATATAATGTAAATAAACAGTCCAAATGTAAATAAAGAGAAAACCAAATGTTGATAAAAAAATGGACCCATACTTGAACACATGAGAACCTCTAAATGTTAAATGAAAAAAACATAAATACATTCATGAAGAGGTGAAATAAGTATTTTTTTGTTTCAAATAAAATATCACAACTCTCCACTATAAGTATATCATTTAAAAAATAAAATGCTCATTTAATAAAATAAGACACTCATTGGCAAATGTTGTTATCATAGTGAAAAATATTGTTCTTATGTATGCAACAGTGCGGTGGCAATGTACAAGCATTGGATAATTTATATTAATAGTTTTTCCTAACACAAATATAAAAAATTGAGCAATAAATAATAACATGTATTTTCCCATTAAATGTGAAGGATTTTCAAAAAGTTTAGTGTTCAACTATTGGTCATTTTGTTCAATATAAGTTATATTTTAAATAATTATGTTGTTTTATAACAACAAATAGATTTTTTTTTTTTTTTTATTAGTCCATATGTGTTGAATATAAAGGTAGAGATATCAAAGATTTATGGTTATCAATAAGTATTTGGTCCACTTAGGTTGTATATTAATTTTAATTTAAATAAAAATATCATATTCTACAAGCAACAAATGATATTTTTTTGGTTCAACTATAGGGGGTTCCATGATTAAGTTTTGGTTGAACCTTTAAAAAGTCA
The DNA here is from genome assembly GCA_007258455.2 of Sequoia sempervirens. Taxonomy (NCBI): domain Eukaryota; kingdom Viridiplantae; phylum Streptophyta; class Pinopsida; order Cupressales; family Cupressaceae; genus Sequoia; species Sequoia sempervirens. The sequence goes on along the minus strand of VDFB02221031.1, from coordinate 6,367 downwards.
AATTTTAGACACTTCTCAAAAGATCTGCCGATGTGGAAAGTTGCATGATGAGTCGCACCTCCAAACCTTAGTTATAGATAAATAAGAGACCAATCTACATTTCAAAAAAAAATGAAGGTTCTACGATATTCCAGTCAATTGCTACATGCTAAGAAAGTTAGCCTGCATGACTACTGGGCCCTCTCCCCTAAAGGAATAAGGGGACATCACTAGGCCGACGACAAAAAATGACATAAGTTGTTCTAACGAGGGCACATGGGACCAAAAAAAGACTTAGGAAAAATAAAGTCAGGCAAAGGAAATAAAATGATAAAACAAAAGGGAGCCCAGCCTAGACGAAGCAATGGGGCTTAAGTCGTTTTAAAACCTTCCCAAAAAGTAACGGCCAAATAGATCACATCCAAGGTGTAAGATGAACACTAGGGTTTTACATGAAGACGAAGGTAAAACCCTATCCTTAGGCTTTTCCCAAACACCATAGATGACTAGAGACACAAGGCAGGATAAAATAGAACACATAGAACAAACCTTTGAAATTCCATCACTACCGATAACCCAAACCATTAACCCTTAACCCTTAAACCTCTACCCTCTCTCTCTCTCATCTCTCTTCTCCTAATTCATCTCTCTCCTCTCTCTCTTTAAACCTTAACCCTTACTCTAAACCTATTCCCTTTTTCTCTATCTCTCTCCTTAAATCCCTCCCCCCCTTTGTCTCTCCCTCTCTCTCTTCTTTATCTTCCTCCCTCTACCCTATCTCTTCCTCTCCCTCACTCCCTTGTGTTCTCTCTTCCATGTCCATTATCTCTGATCCCTCATCCTACCCTCCTACCCTCTCTCTCCGTCTCTCCCTCTATCTCTCCCTTTTCCCTCTCTCTCTCTCTTATCTCTCTCCTCTCTACCATTTAAACCTTTTTCCCTTAGATAACCCTCTCTCTCCCTCTCTCTCTCCATACCCTCTCCCCTCTCTCTTGTCTCTCCTCCCTCTTCTCCTCTCTACCCTTCCATCAAACCTAAACCCTAAACCCTTAAAGCCCTCCTACCCGATCTCTCTTCTCTCCTTCCTCCTCCCTCCTCTCTCCCTCCTCTCTCCTGAATCCTCTGATCTCTCCTCCACTCTCACAAGTCTTATCTATCTCTCTCTATCTCTCTCCCTCTCCTATTTGTTTTCTTGACTTATCTTCTCTTACCTTGGCCTTTCTTCTAATCCAGGGTTTTGAACTGGACCAACAAAGGATTTTAAGACCTCCTACACTTTGGGCTCTAAGACTGGGAATCCTTAATGCATTTACAACCTCTGCACCATTATCATAAACAACATTAACAACAAAGATAATCTCATTTAATAGCTTCAACATAATAGCATAATACTGAATAGAATTGGTTGTTCATCAGTAATATCAACTATTTGGAGCATGAGATAACTACAACACATTCCACAATGTAAAATAGTCATTGATTTGCAATTTGTAGCAAACACTAGGTAAAGACAAACAAAATACTAAACCATACAAATTAGTACAACTCACATCAGTGCCATTTATCCATTGAGGGAGTCAAATTCATAAACATCTAAGGTTTTATGACATATTTAACACATAACATATAAGATCCTTGAGAACATTGCTTTACAATTTTATCAACATGTATTCTAACCCAATACTACTTATCAAATCCTTATACAGAACATATCCACCTACAATCCCATTCAAGCATTTTAATTAATTCCTTGAATTAAAGCCTAAATAGAAATCACACACACCACAAGAGTGAGATGAATGAGATAACCCTTGATTATCTTATTCAAAATTCAGATATGCATGTACAATGGAGAGGCATGACTTTGAGTTAATCATTTCAATTCAAATGCCAATACTTTCATAAAACATCAAATCCCCATGAATTCAAAACCTACTACAGAATGACTCAAAACCTAAATTGCATTTTCCTTAAAACCATCAAACTTTACAATTTTCTCTGCAACTCTACCTAGACTCGACCAAAAAATATCTAACTTCCTAACCCGTACTTCTGGCCTTGAAATCCTTCTTATAGAAAATGAAGGAACAAACAAGCATCGGCCCAGAAAGTACCTCTCATTTCACATGCTTTTCTTCACAAAACTCTTGAGGACAACAGCTATACCTTCTTTATTTCTCATCCTACACCTTATTCATACATCCTACAATTACAAGAGTATCCATCGGGCCTCTTACACAAGCTACAGTAATTACAAAAAGTGTAAGAGCCCCTTTATATCATGTTTGGACTACAAAACCCTCAAAAACAGGGTAACCGGGTTGTATGCAAAGAAATGAAGCTTTATAACTCAAACCAATGACTTAAGCCCTCAAATCAAATTCAAATCAAAGCTAACACATATCTTCACGACCTGGAATTGATTTCACATTAAAATATGGATGCATGTGACCATACAATGCTGCATAACAGGAAAAATACAAAAATTTTGAAGAAAAACACATATTTTTGAATGTTAAAAGCTTGTATTTTAAATCCTCAACCATCAAAAACCATTACAATAATCACTTTATTCCTTTTAAAGGACTTTACACGTCAAACATTGAACAACCACCTCTACAACTAACTTTTTAATCTTTTATGATCACATGAAACATAAAACACACTAATATCAAGGTTGTTAACATCACTATTGAAATGTTTTAATTTTTTGACCTTTCAAACATTAAAAAGTACATCATTAAATTAATTATGTAATGGCATAAAAATTAAAAACATCATGAATTAATTATGTAACCACATAAGTCAAATATAATTCTACCAAGAAATTAATATCAAATAGATAATATAATCGCATAACTCATACATTTCAATGTCATTGATCTTCTTCTTCATCCAACTCTTTGTCTGTATCATCTGATCTAGATTCGACATTGTAAGGATTGGTCATATCATCATCATCATCATTGATATAAGTTTTGATAATGTCACCATCCACACGGATATCATCTTTATGAACATTAACTCCTACATCATCATGATCTAGTTCCTCCACTTCAACATCTTCGTCAGGGACATCATCACCAATCAAGCATCTTGATCATCATCATCTACATCATCTTCTAGTTCTTTGGCCTCTTCTTCACATTATACTTTTGTACCTACTTTCCTCTTGATCAGCGTCTTAACAAAATGACCAACCCAGCTTTTAATTTGTAGGAACCTCCCAGTAAAAATACCGTCACATTGGCTTCGGAAGAACATAGGGCTCATTTCTAGCTCTCGCTTTGATCAACCTTTGTATTAACCATGGTAAATCTATTATCATGTTCAATAACAGTTCTCTCAGGATCATTTTCATTCAATTGTAGCCTGTACCATAAGATGACGAACAAAATTAATTTGAAGGACTTAATTAAAGTCACTCAAGTATATCATCCAAAATCCCATAGTATCAATTTTCTAAGACTTCTAGATGTATGTTGCTTCTAAATGAAACATTAGTCACCTGAAAGACTGCAGTTATACCAGAATCACAAGTTTTCTTCATGTCATCCAACATTTTGATTCAAAATTTATGACCATTGCACCACATAGCCTTGTGGTGTTTCACCTGCAATATGTCAAACATGTAAAAATTATTGCAATATCGTCAGTTGATAAACATATTTATTCTTGGCCTAATGTATGCAAAGAAAACAATCTCAACATATATATACATCAATATAATTGAAAATAATTAAATAATATGGGTGATTAATATATTTATACATACCTGTTTATCTCTTAAACCATATGCTAAATCAATTTCCCTTTGTGTAACATTGGAATCTCCATTACGATGAGCTTCTTTAACCAATGAAGCCACACCTTCCCATGTTAATGCTCGACCAGATTGTTGACATCATTCAATCCATACCGTCATCCAATCAAGATTTTTTGCAACGTACAATGTAGTGCATCCCACTCTCGACCAACTGTATAAAAAAAATTGAAATTTACAAACGACGTATAATTAGTTAAATACCACAGTATACGACCTTAATTTATAATTGATGTATATTGAAGATTAAAAAATTAAATGGGGCACAATATACATAAAAACTATATGTAAAATGTGGACCTAACACTCCATGACCATTCTCATAATTACCCTCAATTTCTCAATCTACCTTTCTCCATCAGGTACTCCCCTTCAAATTTGTTAATGGAGCTGGGATCCCAAATGCGATCTACATGAAGCTTTGCTGCAAACTTAGGAAGATATTCACTAATGTACACCATGGTCTGGTATACCATATATCCCTCCACCATAGAACCCTCAGGATGTGCTCTTTGTCTAACCAAAGCCTTCAAAAATTTCAAGTGCCTCTCAACCATCCACATTGACCTCATGTGTACAGGTCCACACAATTCAATCTCCTCAACTTGGTGTATGAGGTAGTGTTCTTGTGCATTGAAAAATGTCGAAGGTAGACACTTTTTCATTTCACACAATAGACAAGGAATTTTTATCTTCCAATAATTTATATCTTCTTTATGGATTTCTTTAGATGACAGCCATCTACAAGTGACTCAAGGCGCAAATATATTAACAAAATTTAACAAAAATATACAGTATATTACATAACAAGTAAAACAAATGGCAATTATAAGATGTATACAATGAACTGAACAAATATCGCTACTTACCTCATGTATTTTCCAAGATCATATATAACTTGCTCGACATTGTTGTAAAAGTTGTCTGGGAGAGGTAGAGGTAGAACATACTGCAACAATTATATCATTACTTTTCTAAAAGTAGTAAACACAATACACTGAAAAGTACATGCATTATACAAGTGTATATAATATACCAAAATAATTACCTTAATGAAGGTATGGAAATCATGCATTTTCATCCCTAACCCAAATTCACCTTTCTTTGTTAGTATATTGTTTATGTTCGTAGCAAATCCTGTGGGAAATCAAATTTTTTCGTATGACTTCTTTTATAGCATTTATTTGTTGCTCTATTAATAACCAAGGAAGGGCACTTATATTAATTTGGTCTCCATCATTATTTAATTGAATGAATTTTTTCATTGCATGATTGGCTTCATGAATGTCACTACAAATTTTGACAATTTTTTCTTTGTCATGCCTTCCATCCAATATTTTTCGTAACGTTTCTGTTATATTCTTTCCTATATGCATTGTATCAAACAAATGCACAATTTGTAGCTGCTCATAGTAGGGCAACCTACTAAATTGTCTGGGATAACTTTTCAGTCCCTATGGAAGCCGACCATTAATGCCTTGATGACCTTCATGAAGTATATAAGTTAAACAAAATTTCAATACCAACAAATCATTACACACTACAACATGAGTAAACACAAAAATCAATATAAAGTGTAAAATTCTAAAACATATCATATATATGATAGATAAACACCTCTTACGCTATGATGTGTATAACCTTGATGATTAATTTTATTATATTCCAACTTCCATAGGCGAGGTGTCATTCTTCGTGGTTTTGATGTAGTCTCTTCTTTCCCATTGAAAAGATGTTTTTCAGTAGCTCGATACTTATGATTTATGTGGAGGAAGTGTCTATACTCATCAAACACTTGTTTTCCTAAACTTGTTGAACGACGAGATTTCATCTTTGGACCACAAATTGGACATGCAAATTTTCCCTTTGTTTGAAGACCTGCAAGATCATATATAATTGAATTAAATATGTCAATTTTTATAATTATATATAATGAATAGATTATTTAAAAAACACGCATGATATCTACTTTATAAAATTAAATATCGTTAAAGTGCAGTCTAACGTTATAACATACCATAAAAATGTGTTAGCCCTGGGGCATCATGAATTGTCCATACAAGCATTGCATGGAATTGAAATTGTCTTTGTCCCATTGGTCTAGAGATGTCATACATAGTGACACCATTCCATAACTTTAGTAACTCGTCAATAAGAGGCTTGATAAATACATTCATATCTTTAACTTGGTACTTACCTAGTTGAATGAACATAAACATTACATAATTATTATAACCATTTTAATGTAATATATATAAATTAATGTACATGACTATTGAATGAAAAAATATAAGTCATTATACAACAAATAAGACAAATGAGATGCTACTACATTAAAGAAAATTGAAGTAAAATAATACCTTGAATAATCATTTCCAACATTATGTGCTCCTTTTTTATTTACATCCATGGAGGAATGTTATTGTTGATAACAAAAACAATCCACACCAAGTAAATAGATCTTAGATCTCCAAATGGATTGACACCATCTGCCACCAATGAAACCCTTAGATTACGAGGTTCTTCTTTAAAGTGTGGCTATTTTTCCTCCATGTCCCTAAAATG
>VDFB02221030.1:0-22889 GCA_007258455.2 Sequoia sempervirens | reverse complement strand
GATTCAAAGCGCATACCTATTTTGTCTGACAAAATTTGTAGCCTTGGGATTTCCCTCGGATTTGGCTCAAGATTTGGTTCAGGATTGCCAAACCTAGAAAGTCAACTAAAAAAATATGTTTACAAAATTTCCTTAGTTTTTCGAAGTTCACCCTTGTGGCTAATGACTTTTTTTATTCGAATTTGATGAAAGAAAAAGGGTTTATTGAAAAAATTGTTAGCTTTCCACCAATATAAGATATGCCTCATTTTGAACTCTAATAAATAATTATTGCATTTATTCTTCATATATTACAACTCCTAAAAACCTAATTAATAGGCTGGATTGAAAAACTTCTATAATTTTAAACCATTCTCACATTTTAACTAAAGGTGCATCACATCTCCATGCTTGCATACCATACGATAAAAAATGAATTTCATAAAGTTTGACCAAGTTATGGTGTATAGGAAATCACGCTTTAATAATCTTTGAAATGTTCTAATAAAAATCATAACTAATTATTTACATGAAAAAAAATTACGAAAAAAAGTGGCAAATCTGGGCATGTGTCCTTTACATATATTGAAAGTTTCAGAAAAAAAAATATTAGGTTGGTCAAACATGTCCTTTACATATATTATTTTTTTCTTATACTTAGGTTGGTCAAACATGCACCTGCTTTTTATCTTTTTCCTAAAAATTTAGTACTATTGCATTGAAATTTCAATTTTTTGCAAAATAGATTTACTTTTTTCCAAAAAAGGACTAGTAGCCTAGAAACTAAATTCAATTTTCTACAAATTATGTTATTACATATTTTTCAAATTATGTTAATAACCTATTCAAGTTTCTATGTCAACTTGCCTAACTATTTTTTTCTAAATTTTCATTGTCACGTAAGGGCCTAGTTTGGACCCGGCTTTACAAGAAAATGAATTCAATGCAAAATCATAATGAACAAATATAATATTTTTCTATTGTTACTTTTATTGTTGTTCAACAATGATATAATTTGAGCAATCTGCTCAACACTCTAACACCATGTGTTATCCTCTTCCTCCTAATACCATACATTCTCCTCTCTGCTCTCATGGGATTTGACCCACCACTAACCGACCACCTCCACCAAATTTCACCTACAACATCCTCTATAGCTTCTACAAGTAAATATGCACTATCCACACACCAATCTGCAACATCATTCAAATTTTTCCCTACATACAAATCAATACTGACAAAATCTATTTGTACCATCTCTTTTTCTCCTTCTACACTCACTACCTCTTTCATCTTAACAAGCAAATCATCTCTATTTCATCTTCATAAAATTCAAAAACATAGGCCATTACCTATGTTTTCACATGTTCCTCTAGTATCACTGCAACATCTATCTTCTCACTATCTACTGCAATCTTTTCATCTACACCAAATCCACTTTCATCTTCATCATAAAAATGGAAAATATTATGCCTAACCTCATTCTCTATAATCTTTTCCTCACCACTATCTACTATCATATCTTCTTTACCTTCACTCTCAACTACAATTTCATTTTTCAATGCTCCAAAGGACATTCATCTACTACTACAACATCATTTTTCTCTTCAATTGATGCACCTTCTTTTTTCCTCTCAATCTCTTCTACATTTTCTCTTCTTTCTCACTCTCTTTCTTTATGCCTTCCTTAGAGCATACTTCTACAATATTTTCTCCTTCCTATTCACCTACATACACAACTATGAATTTTTTTTTGCCTTTCTTCTTTGGCATTTGTTCAAAAACATTCCACACACTCTCAATCTTCAACCTCTTTGGTTTAGACTACCTCATTCTTGGAGATCTGTCTACACACTCTAATCCTCTAACTTCATTCTCCACTCACAAGTCCTAATGCAAACTTCCTCACATCGGTGCTTCTACCTACACACTCAGGAACTCTCGTTCTGATATGATTGATGAAGAGGGATCTTGAAACTCTCAACACACACTTCCAACATGCAAGAATTTTTTTATAAAATTGAATTTAACAACATACAAAATCAACAACATTTATGCAATTTTCTATTGCTCAACAATCATCAGGATTACAAAGGTTCAAAGTCAAACTGAAATATAATCATGGTAGCCCTATTGGCTAATGGGAAACAACTCTAAATTAGACTTAGAATTCTAAAACAAACAACAAAATCAACCACTAGTATGCCATTCTTCAATCCCTCTTCTTGTAACTTCATTCTTCTCCTACCTACAACTTTTTGTTGGAAAACCAATTGCACATTAAACCACACCTCATCCAAATCTATTTTCTACTCATTAATGTTGAACAATATATTATAACCAGTTATATTATAAATTACAAAAGTGCTCACTATAGGTGGACTCACTGTCCAAGTGGACTCATTGACCGCTAAAAGAAGAGATAGATAGAAGAGATTGTGGCACATAGACAAGTTTTGAACTATTAAAATTATATCTAACATATGCATGAAATAGAGTTCAAATGAAGGGTAAACCCACAAAACTAGTTTACAATTTCGTTGAGGAAGGAAAAATGCATTTTCCAATGGAAAACACTTTAGGGGGTTCACTAGAACTAGGGGGTTTGCTAGAACCCCCTAAAGGGTTTGCTAGAACTAGGGGGTTCACTAGAAGCCCCCCTTCTAGTGAAACCCCCTTTAATGGGTTTTATTTTTTAATTGTATTTAAAGGGGGTTCGCTAGAAGGGGGATTCTATTAAACCCCCTAGTTCTAGTGAACCCTAGTTCACTATAACCCCCCTTTTTCCCCCTTCTTCCCCTCTTCTACCAAATCTCTACAAAAAATTTCTTCGGCTCAAAGTTGAGGATGAAAATGGAGGTGACTTCCCTCATATTGCACTCAAATGGATGATGGAACTCTCTAACTTAGCCATCCATCAAACATAATTTTAATATGTTTTGTTTTAATATTTATTTTTTTAGTTTGATTAAACATAGGTTTTCACTAAAACAAGCTCTTTGTTCCTCAGCATGGAAAAATAGCAAAATAAAAATCTTTGAAAAATATCATTACACTAGATATTAATGTCCCCGATCCAACAAAAAAATTGAATTTCGATCTATACAAAAAGGTTATGTTTTAGCCAGTGAATCATGTCTAAATTGTAAACGTTTTGACTTTGAAATCCACTAAGAAAAATATTCAACAAAATACTATGAAACCAATTCCATGCACTAGATATCGTAATTATGAATCTAAATTCAAAAAATTAGAATTTTATTCTTCATAGAAAAAAAGTTATGTGTTAGCCAGTAACGTCATTCTTTAAAAATGGTGTTTAAGTACTGTTAAAAACTAGTTTTTGAAGGAGATGGAAAAAAAGTGCAATATGATTCCAAAAATTTTGAAAAAATATATTTAGAATCTACAAACAAAATTTCACAAATCACTAGTTTGCATCATCTCCAAATTCCTCATAGTTTAGCCGCTATAAGTACCCGAAAGTGAAGATTTAGTTAAAAAAATTCAATTCAATGTTTAGTTTGGCCAAAAATTGTAAACCAGTATTGTGGGATCACCCTAAATCTCAAAATAAAAACTTTACACACTTCATACTAATATGAATTAATACTCTACTCTACTTTACATTCACTCTATATTTGCACAATTTGCATCCACACACTCTTATCACTTATCACAACCCACAAAGTACCAAAAAAGATCCTTCATATATATCTGCTTCACCTAGAACATCAATTAGGTCGCCCTAATTAGATGTAATATGAAAAATGTAACTTGTCAGCTCAAGATCCATACATACACACTTTGCACCAAGATTCAAAACTTATAATAATTCAAAATATGTTGGCATGGACCCAAAATAACACCTACATAATGTATCAAAACATATCCAAACTCTGCAACACACAAAACTCATTAGGTCGGCCCACCAATAATGACCTAATAATGTAGTTTTCCAACCTGCATACCCGCAGATTCAAAACACGCGGGACCTCTAAAATCTATGCCATCTAGAATACAAATTCTATCGGGTAACTCTATAAACTTTACATGGAGCTCAATCTGGCCAATGATGCGAGCGCGGAGGCTAGGGTTTCTCCTAAACGGTGGATCGGGTGAGAAAGGTACTACGGGCTCCATGCCGATTCCGCAAACTGTGCTGTGGAGAACAAGCGACAGGCGTGGGGGTTTTGGGCTTTGCTCAAGCCTCTAGAAAAAATGAAGATGGCGAGGGAAGCACGGGCAAAGGGTGGAACAAAAGGCTTTTTTCGGCTGGGCAGCGAACATGGATAGGATGTGAGCGGGGTGAGAGTTCTGCAGACCCGTGTTCCAGACTGATAGCAGGAGGAAGTCGGGCGAGGGGGGTGAAAAATCATCTGGAGTCTTTTCTACAGACGCCTGGGAACACAAATGTTGATGCCAAGGTAGAGAAACTGATGATTGTTTTGCAGGAAGAGCTTGAGGCGGAGGTCATGCACAATGTTGAAGTTTTCTCTCATCTGGGGCTAATAGGACGTTTCAAAGGTTTTTGGCCCTGGCTCTGTGATTTGCACAAATGGATTTCTGAGCATTGGGAACCCATTGTAGAAGGCTGCATCCAGATCTACCCAGTTGCAAAGGGTTTTTTCACTGTGGTGTTTGAGTCTATGGGTGATAGAAATAAAGTTTTGTGTGAATACTTCTAGAGTTGGGAGGAGAAGTATGCTCTGTCCTTGAAGCCTTGGCATCCAAATTTTAACCCAGCCTCTGAGACTTTTGATAAAGTCCCTTTGTGGGTAAGACTCCCAAACCTGCCTCTACATTTGTGGTTTGAGTCTTGCTTAGAAGCCATTGGAAATTCTTTAGGGGAATTTCTAATGGTTGATGAAAGATCTTCTAATCTTCTACACTCCACCTATGCCCGAATTTTGGTGGAGATGAATGTTTCAAACCATCTTCCTGAAGAGGTCTCAATTAAAACTTCCAAAGGTTGTTGGGCACAACCTCTGGACTATGAAGGGGTTCCATTTCGCTGCAGGAGATGCTTCCATACTGGTCATATTTCTGCACAATGTACAAAACCCAGATGGACTAAACTAGCTACTTGGTGGCAGGAAGCCTCACGTAGCCATTATGCAGTTGAAAAGCAGGGTGAAAATTTAAAACAGCAAGCAAAGGATACATTTGAGGCAGTGGGTAAACCTGGTTTACACTAGAAGGGAAGGGACTTAGAGCCACTGAGGGAGACTGGCTCTACAGAGTCTCTTAGAGTGCAAGATGCTGTTATGGAAAATGGTCTTGAAGGGAAAGCAGCGGAAACTCAACAGGGAGCTAAAACGCCAGAATGTAGGGAGAAATCAGGCCTGGCGAAGTTGAAGGACAATGGGGTAAGTTGTGGGGGGGAGGGAAGGCAGAATGAGCAATCAATGGAGGATGAAACATGGATGCTTTCTGTAGCAGCTGAGGATTGGAAGAGGGAGGAGATAGAAATGGTGCAGGACAGTTTTGTAGCAAAGGGAAAGGAATGGCAGAAGGAAGTTGCTAAGGTGGAGGATGGCTGGCAAGTCGTCAAAGGGAGGAAAGATAGGAATTTGAAAAGGAAAAGCTTTGCTATGGTCCTGCGATCTCAGACCAAGGGAAGACCTAGTCGTGGAGCAAAATTGTAGTTGTGCTAAAAGACTCGGGGTAGAGTCTTTTGGTTGTTTTTGTTAATCTGTGGTGTCTGTTGTTCTGGTGTGGAGTCTTTCGGGGTTTTTTTTCTCTCTGGTGTAAACCAAGAATTTTTGTTGTATTCTCCTTTTAAATTTAATAAATTAAACTCTTTTTACCGATTAAAAAAAACAACTCCACAAAACCACAGGGATTGGGATTCCAATGATCCATGGAGAATCTGGTCACTAGAACATGTGCCTTTGAGCGAAAAATGCACATGTTACTATCAATGTTACTATGATTGCACTCATAACATAGGAATAAGAGCCAAGCCAAGATGAGGGGTGTTCTAGATTTAGGTTCCTCTGCCATCCAGTGAAATTATATAGGAAGCTTAGGTAAGATCTTATACAATAGATCAATGTGGACCCAAAATTGGATGTCTGTATGCAGAAATACAATATTGACACTTAGTCAATCTTCATATCAACCAACTTCACACCCCGGATCAAACCTTCTTGCAAATGCCCACTGGATAACCATCCCAACACATGCTCCAAGGTGTAAAGTTGATCTACACAATGGTCTTCATACCAGATTACAATGTTGACATCAATGACAACACTGCAATGCATAATTGTACAATTTGTGCTCATCCCATATGCTCAAGTTTCCAACAAATGCCTCAATAAAAACTCCTTATCCTTCTAACAATTAACACCTCCAACTACAACCACAAGGTCTGAAAAGCTCTTCCTAGGAAAGGCTACGCTCCCTTTCCTCACCTCCAATTTTACAATTAAAAGTTAACACTAGTAGCATTAGGTTTTTACAATCTAATCTATTCAAGTATATTTTTTAAATCATTGAGGAGAGAAAAATAAGGTGTTATTAATGGATAGGTACGACAAGATACAACATCTAATTTAATTTTTTTTTTCTATATTTTTCTTTGATGGATGTCATACCTTGTTCCAAGATCCCATTATGCTTTTCTAACTTAACAAGGATGTTGGCTAAGATTGTGGATCTTGGATTTGCATACAATTACATTTAATTGCCGTTTTTCTTTGTACTTTTAAACCTGAATCCATTGCATACATATCTCATGATCATTACAATCCTATGAGATCATATTTATAAATGACGTTGTATCAAATTATTCACATGCCTTTTTTTAAGTAATTTAATGCCAAGGGGAAGCTCGAGCATTCATTATAATATAAAGAAGCAATTACAATCCTCTTATCAAAGAAGCTCATGGATCCCCACCTACCAAAATTTAATTATTATCAAGTGCAGTAGATAAAAAATCTATCATTTAGTTCATTGAGTGGAGAGGAGGTCTAATGGGCCACTCATGAATTGATTGTACTCAATCCAAAATATATTTCAATAAACCTAGTGTGATACCCTTAGACATTTCTAAGAACGTAACTATTTAACAATGTCAATCTACTAAAGAATCCTAGAATACAATCCATCATTTCTAATTTTGCCATAGTTTGAAATGGCATTAAAAATCCTCTATGCTACAAATAGTTAATATACTTGTTAGTTACCATTTTCCCATACATATTCCTTCTAAAGATATCAATAAAAGTCATCATGAAGTTCTCTAGTAAAAAATTATCTTGAAATTAACTTGCTTCTAAGAATTTACTTCCAATCATGATAATTATTACTTTTTCAATTGATGGAAACAGAATGGTGAAGTGTCTCCCAAGTTGGGAAGATAAATATTTTGTTTGTCATCTATATTGATGATATTTAATGATTATCTTGCACTTTGTTGCCTTATCAACACCATAGAGTGAGCAATAGAATATAAGATCCTCCACATAGCATTCCATTGAAAGTTATAATAATAAAGCCTTTACTTAATATTTGGAGAATAAATATCGAGATAGTCGAAGTCACATGTTTCTCCATATTTAGCCTTCAAGTTGATCCACCTAATTGATCTTGATCAAGAATCATGGTTGAATCTAACCACATATCACACCAATTAGACACTAGTTATTAAATGAGATGTTGAAAGATTTACGATATTTGAAAAAAAGAAAAATTAAAAATATTTAGAATCCACATAAATTGTCACAAATCACTAGTTCACATCATCTTCAAATTCTTAATGGTTTAGTTGCTATAAGTCCCAAAAGGTGAAGATTCACTTAAAAATATTGATATAAATATCCATCTTGTCAAAAAGTGGGAGTCATTATTGTGGGATTACCCTAAGGCTAAACCCTAGGCTATGTAGGAACATCATATTCTCCTATATGTTAAAAAAATGATTAAATGCTTTTAGTAAAGCAATAATTAACCCAGATAGTAAAGTTGGGACTAATCATCAAAATGAATATTATAATTAATGCTTACATAAATACGGAATTTAAATAAATCAAATGCATGGATACTTAGATATGTTTTAGTATAGATACTAGAAAACCATTTACTAATACCTTGAAAATTCATTCTTTGTCACTTATGTATAAGTCTAACTGTGTATTATCTAGGGTCACTTTTGCAAGTTTGTAATTAATTATGATGCATGGTAGTGAACATGTAACTTGCATACATAATCTTTGCATGTTTCCTATCTAGTTTAAGACTTGTTTGCCTCAATTGTCTAATGTCTAAATTTGTGTTAGGATAGGTGGTGCTTACAAACACCTTTGGGAATATGTTGAATTGGAGGGTTAAGTTCTCATTGGTTAGGGTCTTGGATGGATTGATTCAAGGATGATGAACGAGGACTGAATATATTAGACAAACATACAATATGTCCCTGGGATGAAGATGCAATGTTAATATAATTATTTATTCTCCACTTATAATTAAAATCCAAATGTGCTCCTTGGTTAAGTTAAATCCTAGATGATTCATTTGAAATACACCACTATAATGAGTTGTTTAATACAATCACATAAAATAAATTATTCAGTCATAAAATAAAATTTTAGTCAATTCATAATGACCAATATAAAATATAAAATATAAAATATAAAATAATTTTAAAATTTGACTGCATTGAATCTACACTTATTAAAAAATTAAAATATTTATAAAATAAAACTACTTCACACCTACCAATACATTAAAATATAATATAAATCACTATGACACAAAACATATAAAAATAAATAAAAAATCATATGCGTACAATTTTTCCCAAATACATAGGACAGCACTCCAATCAACCCAATGAATTATTGGAGTTGTTGAAAAAACGTGCACCTGTCTAGTCGTCTACCAAATGGCCGTACTGGTGTGGGCCCCCCCACTACAAGGTGATTCACTTTTTCTTCCTGCACTTCTCAGTAACAATGAAACGCAGGAAAAGACTAAAAATGAAAGGCGTGCCCTAAAAGATTCTTAGGCAAAATGACGTCAGCGGGACCTCTTTTTCAAACATTTATTTATCCCAGGTTCTAACACTCAGCTTTTATGGAGCATCTTTGCTCTTTTATAAAAGGATTGGGTTATTATAGATATGATTATATAACACAGGTTTTATGGAGCTATCTTTTAATTCTTTTTATTAGTCTCTTAAGGAGTCCCATAGTGTGATCTAAAATATTTTGATCGGAAATTATATTGATACAAAATGAATCTTACATAGTCGGATCAAAAACTACATGGATATAATTGTTGGGATGTGAAATCCAACAACCATTATCTATAGACCATTCAATTCTTATTGTTTTCTCTTGCCTTGTCTCTTGGGTTTCCTTCAAAGACTTCTAATTCAATATAGATAATGTAATAAGTACCATGTGTATGTTGTAGATGTTAGTGTGAAAACGATGTTAATACAAACAGAGTTTTCCTTATTTTTCACTTAAATCGGGTGTTGTAAGGGTGAAGGATTGTGACTATTTAGGTGATATTTATAAGGGTGAAGAATTGAGACTATTTAGGTGATGTTTATAAGGGTGAAGAATTGAGACTATTTAGGTGACGTTTATTTTAGTACCACTTCGACTCAAGCATATTTAATTATGATGTTTCTCCCAAAATTAAGTGTACTTGACTCGTTACCCTATTTGTTCGTTTATGTTCAAGAGAGGGATTCATGTGAATTTCCAATTATGAAACAAGGTCAAAGATTTTGACTCAAAAACTACATAGTTAAAATTTGATAAAATATTATGTCACTTTCGAACACAGTAACAATCAAAATAGATTTGATGCTAGAAATAAATATAGAACTAAATGAGTTTAAATCACAATAATACTAAAATGAATAACTTTCTAAATCTTAATGCTTCACACTTGTAAATATCATCTAGATATAATACATTTAATAAATAATTCATATTCATCATCAGTTAATAGATTTGGATAAAAACTATACAATTACATCTTGATAAGACAGAGTTTATCTCAAAGATGTTAAAAGCAATATATTGTTGATGTTAACAATGTAAGAAAAATTTACATTGGTTTCATGTTTGACTCCACTTTCGGGTAGGGGAGTTGGCTTGGACCGTGGGTTTGCTCCTCATTGGTTTCGGGTTCGACTCTGCTCGTAGTTGAGGCTAGCTTGCGGGCTGTTGGGTCCCGCCCAAAGGAGACTAGTCTTGCCTCAGCTCACCCCCTTAGATGCTATACTGAATTGCGAGAATAACCCTAAAAAAATTTCATTACCCTAGATTTTAAACCCTCCAATGAAAAAAGCATTTAGTGCATGACACAGAATATTTCAAATCCTTCAATTAAGAAAAGAGAAGCATCTGCCGTCATTAGATGAGGATAACTCAGTTGAGTCAAATGAAGTATATCCAAAATCGGATCCTGATCAAGACGGCCGATGTAAATGGTGAAAAACATGAATAGGGTTGCAGATTTCTCTTAGTAATCAAACTCTGAGTGGGTCGAGACGACGATATTTTCGATGTCTTCATCAACTATTCATTTCAAAAGATGAGGTCTGATCGTGACGTATCGTGTTCGCCACTACGTGTTTCGTCTGTTCCGCAAATTTTTCCTGGATTCGATGATATTATAGAGAAACTAGAATATTTAATGGCTACTCACGGGGTAAAAACAACAGGATTTTTTCTGGTTTGATGGAGATTTGAAACGTCATGAGTTGTGTTTTTATTTTGGTTAAAATAAAATTATAAAAATGGATAAGATTTATATAAGTTGTTATTATAGATATTTATAGATATATAAATGTGAAATTTCACATTAATGGCGTCTGTCAAAGAAAATTAAGTTATAAATTTTTTAAGTAAAAATCTTTTAAATTGGTAAAAAGTTTTTTGCAGTTGTTTTATCTGACAGTTTATCTAAGATAAAACAAATTTATAGAAGAAAAGTAAAGTATGAATGGTGGGTATGAATTGTCCAAAGTTCATGATAACGACAAGAAGAATTTTTAAATCAATTTTTTTTGTTTTTTTTATCAACTTTCTTTTATACTTTATTCTAATAATAGATCATTGAATTTGGATCCAAAAAGTAGAATCCAAAAATTAATACAATTAAATAAATTAATACGATTAAATTAAAAATTTCTTATTATCAATAATATTAAAAATTAATGATAAAAGTACAAAAATATAAAATACTGTCATCATGATTCATGATCTATCATCATTTTCTTTTCTTTTGTTTTCTATTATCTGATGATAAATCATAGAACTTGATCTGTAACGTGATGCAATAGTTTACATAATCAAATCCTATGTAGCATGATGAAATAATTTACATAATCAAATCCAAAAACATCTCATATAAATACGATAGCTCTAGGAAAATTCATCACCCAACAATTCACCATCAACAATTCATCACTCTATATATTCATCGCGTATACAATTCACCTCCCACAATTCATTGTCATGGTATATTCACCACATATTCACCACTACATTTTTCAATATTTAAGTGGCCAAAAACATCCAAAAGAGGAAAAATTCATGTATACAATTCACCTCCCACAATTCATCACTGTGGTATATTCACCACTACATTTTTTATTATTTAAGTGGCCAAAAGCATCCAAAAAAGGAAAAATAGAGAATATGTTGCACGAATATATTATGGCAAGGTGATAAATTGCATACACGATGAATAAATCACAAACGTGTGGTAAACTTTTTTCACATGACCGACACACCTTTTGGTACCACGGATTTGGGAGGAGACTAGACCTCATGACCTCTTGCCTGCAAAAAGATGCTTTACCCAATCAAACTAAGCCCCATACCCCTAATTAACCTACATCCTCTCTTCAATTTTAATTGTAAAATAAGATTTTTTTATAGATTGGAAAAAACAGTCCACATACCGTCAATTGACTGGCCCAAATACACGTTATTATGTTTTCCAACTTGTGAAGCTCTAAAATCTTCTACAATATAATATGATATTCTGGCCATTTGTCCGTGTATGATAATCCGATGGATGTTACATGGCGGCAGACTCGTGCCATGACCAACTGGCCTAAGTTGGGATAAGCTTTGCTCCGACAGATTTGGATTGAGTTGATAATTGAGGCAACTGGCCCCTCCACTGCCTATATAACTCTCTCCTATTCTTCATCATCTCGCAGCAAAAAAGTGTGACCAAGACGACCGAAAGTTTTGCAACGCTATAATGGATCCTTACAAGGTACTGATTTCTTTTTAATTCCTTCCATTTCTGTTCTCTGTGATTTTAGATCTTCTTTTCTTTTTTTTTTAAGATCGCAGAAATAGAGTAGTCCTTCATATAAATTACAGTGCGTTTGGTTTGTTTTACTTGGTGCTGACGCGACATGCCTTCTATATCTGTTCTCTGTGATTTTAGATCTGTTACTAAATGTACTTACTGTACACTCCATGAATCTGATCGTTCGATGGGTGCTACTGGAGTTTACAGGAGTATAAAGTTTAGCTAAATTTCTTGTGTTTTTTGATTTGTTTTAACTTACTAAGCTGAGATTACAACTGGAATAATAAGAGAGTTTGAAACTAAGCTGGATCACCAACTGGCGTGATCCATGGCAGATAAAGCTTTTGTCTTTCTTTCTTTTCTCTTTTGGCATTTGGTGACGCTGATTTTGGTGCATGATTCGAGTTATGGTGGGATGCGAAAGAAGATTTGTTGAAGAGATCTTACACAGATCTGTAGCTTTCAGTAGTAATGTTGCTGCCGTATTCGAGCAGTGTAGAGAGTTTTAGATGGGTATTCTGATTTTTTAGCAGTTTAATTTATCTGCAGTCTCTCTGCCATGTCTGGTTTTAGCCGTATATCGAAAAGAATATTAATGTACACGAGGTTTTCACTGTTGAGTTTGTAGCCGCGTATTCTGTCTTTTTCTATATTTTAGATCATGTCAGTATTTCGTTTGATAGTGGGAGTAGGCTGTTTTTAAACGTGTAATAAAGAAGTTTGCTTTATTATTTATTATTTTTAGAACATCTGAAGAGGTTTAGAAAAAAATTAAGAAATTTATATTTTATTTTCAACCTGGGATCATACTCTGTAATGGATCTAACATTTTGTTATCATTTGATGATGGATCGATCAGACCGGATGATCGGAAGTATGGATGAAAAGGAAATATGATAGTTATTTTCAAAATAAAATTATATTTTAAGTATTTTAAAGGGTATTTTGATCTGAGATTTGAGTTTTGTATGTTATTTAAAATTTTGTATTTAAAGATATTAAAAATTTAGTCTTGAAATTTTTTGGATTAGATTATGTGAGTTTTTTCTTCACCAATGTTTTGAATCATTCTATGATCTATCATAAGAATGAGATAACGAGAAAAAAGACTGACAAATACAATCATAAAATGAGATTTGAAGTATGTGAGTTTTTTCTTCATTAATGTTTTGAATCATTCTATGATCCATCATGAGAATCAGATAACAAGAAAAAAGACAATGACAAATACAATCATAAAATAGGATTTGAAATATTTATGAAGAGAAAAAATTACATAATATAATCCAGAAATTTTCAAACTTAACTCTATGTTTCCTAAGAACTAAGAAATGAGTTTTAATATTTCAATCATTTTATGGAGGAAAGATATTTTGAAAGATAGAATATGGGGTTTAATATTTCAACCACTTTATGAAGGGGGGATAGGCTTGGCACCAATTTTTTTAGGGAAGAAAATAATAAGCAGTTTATGGGGCCCCGATTTGTGGAAATTATGAGCAGCTTGAATTTGTGGAAATTATGAACAGCTTGAATCTGATAGTGTTAGTGTTGCTTTGCACTTGCAGCATCGCCCATCAAGTGCTTTCAATACGCCCTACGTAACTACGAACCAGGGAATTCCAGTGTGGAATAACACATCCTCCCTCACGATCGGAAATAGAGGTAAGTGATGGATTTAGACAAATTAGTTTATAGAGTAACTTATTAAAGTGTGATTTGTAAAGTTAATTTTAAGTTATAATTATTGAAAATAAATTTAATCACATTGAAAATAAGTCGTAATTAGATAAAAAACA
The DNA here is from genome assembly GCA_007258455.2 of Sequoia sempervirens. Classification (NCBI taxonomy): domain Eukaryota; kingdom Viridiplantae; phylum Streptophyta; class Pinopsida; order Cupressales; family Cupressaceae; genus Sequoia; species Sequoia sempervirens. Next base: position 8,808 of record VDFB02221030.1, on the reverse strand, counting down.
GATTAATCTTAAAACAGGATCAAAACAGGATCAGTAATTCAATGGTAGAGCATTCCAACAGCCTGTTTCTAAAAAAACTCGAAAGACCTAAATTTTGGATCTTTAACTGTTCCATGAAAACCTCAACAATAATCCTTGTTGGTGTTGTCCAGGTCCTGTTCTGCTGGAGGACTACCATCTGATAGAGAAGTTTGCAACCTTTACCAGGGAGAGAATCCCAGAGAGAATAGTACATGCAAGAGGGGCGTCAGCAAAGGGCTTTTTCGAGGTGACTCACGACGTCTCCCATCTAACCTGTGCTGACTTCTTGAGGGCGCCGGGCGTTCAAACGCCTGTCATTGTACGCTTCTCTACAGTCATACACGAAAGGGGAAGCCCAGAGACCATAAGAGACCCGAGGGGATTTGCCACCAAGTTCTACACCAGAGAAGGAAACTTCGACATAGTGGGAAACAACATCCCTGTTTTCTTCACCCGAGATGCGCTTCAAGTAAGCTCTGCCTTGTTATTTTACCCCTCTTTCTCTCTGTCAAAATTAAAACAATCATAACTTGAAAACTATGATGTGTTTTGTTACAGTTTCCAGATGTTATTCGTGCTTTCAAGCCGAATCCAAAGACCCACATACAGGAATCCTGGAGGTACATGGATTTCTGCTCCCACCTTCCAGAGAGCTGTTCTACTTTCATGTACTTTTTCGACGACTGGGGCATTCCATCCGACTATCGACACATCGACGGTTACGGTGTTCATACATATATGGTGATCGCCTTGTATTTGGGAAAGACTTCTAACAGAATGTATTGGCCTTGTTGATTTCCTTGAAGAAAATGTTTACTTATTGTGAAATTTTGTTGCAGTTGCTTACCAAAGAGGGGAGAGAAACGTACGTTAAATTTCATTGGAGACCCACATGCGGACAGAAATTCATGATGGACGAGGAAGCAGTGATTGTGGGCGGTACCAATCACAGTCATGCCACCAAGGATTTAAGCGACGCCATAGCCGCTGGTAACTATCCGGAGTGGAGGTTCTACATACAGACCATGAATCCAGCTGACGAGAACAACTACGATTTCGACCCTCTTGACGACACCAAAATCTGGCCTGAGGATCTGTTTCCTTTGCAGGTCCTTTTCTTGTATTCTGTTGTTAAATAGTTTTAATGGGTTGGGCTTAATTAATAGTTTGAAATGTTTTTGATTTGACTGTGAAATTTGTCAGTTTTTCTGATCACACTTCATAGTAGATAGTATGAAAAGAGAAATGATAGATCATGAAGTTTGATTGGGAACATTTCAGATCATACTCTATGATCCATCGGTAGATGGCAAGAAAAGGGAGATGATAGATCATAGAGTGTGACCCGAAATATTTCAGATCACACTTCATGATCCATCATCAGATGAATAAAGTATATAAGAAGAAAAAAGAAATGATAGATAATGGAATGTGAACAGAAACATTTCAGATTTTATGATCCATCATCAGGTGAATAAAGTAGATAGCAAGAAAATAGAAATGATAGATCATGAATTGTGATCCAAAGAATTTCAGATCACATTCTATGATCCATCATCAGATGAAGAAAATAGATGTCAAGAAAAAAGAAATGATAGATCATGGAATGTGATCCAAAACATTTCATATCACACTCCATGATCTATCATCAGAATGAAAAAATAGATAGAAAAACAGAAATGATTGCATATTTCAGAACTCAGAGAAAATCAGGTCTCCTAACAGTGTCTCATATCTTGTTGGTATTGTGCAGCCTGTGGGACGAATGGTTCTGAACAAAAACATTGACAACTTCTTTAATGAGAACGAAATGCTGGCCTTCAACCCGGCTGCCATTGTTCCAGGAATATATTTCACCAACGATAAAATGTTTCAGACTCGAACATTTGCCTACGCAGACACCCAGCGACACAGGCTTGGTCCCAACTATCTGCAACTCCCTGTGAATGCTCCTAAGTGTCCTCATCATAACAACCATCGCGATGGTGCCATGAATTTCTTGCACAGAGACGAGGAGGTTTTTACACTTATATCCTCCTCCAACCAGTTTTTGCTATAAATTAAACTTCTTCACCCATATGGAGAATCTTACGGCTTTCTTTCGTTCTACCGAATATTTGCAGGTGGATTATTTCCCATCTCGTTTTGATCCAGTTCGAACTTCTGAAAGAGTGCCAATGCCCAAAGTCCTCGTTAATGGTGTGAGGGAAAAGGTACCCACTTCCTACTGCTTAAATCTTAACATCTAGTTATAATTAAGTCCATGTCTTGAATGATCATCACAGAAATTATTTATTATAAATTGAAAAATACTCTTTTAAGTATTTTGTGCTTTCGGGGTGTAAACTAGTTGGTTGAGTTGTTGAAAGACATGAACAACCAATGCAAGTTCAAACCTCGATTTGTCCAACTGTGTCAAGAGTGGGGCCTCTTGGGTTATCAAATGGCCTAGAGAATTAGTCTCACCTTGGCATTGTCCGGATCTAGACATCTTTATATATATATATATATATATATATGAAGATAGAATAATTTTTAAAAGATAAAATAAACATAGTTTTAAAAAATATTTATTTTATGTTTAATGAAAAGTGTATCTTTATTTGTATACTCTAATTTTTTTTTTTTCTCTTTTCTTTTGTTTTCAGTCTGTAATTAAGAAAGAAAATAATTTTAAGCAACCAGGGGATCTCTTTCGCTCATGGCCTCGAGACAGGTAAGAAAGATGAATTATTACATAAAAAGATTAGTTATATATTAGTAGGCATGATTTTTCTATATATAGTTAATGAAGTTTGATTGAAATTTCTTTTAGACTCAACCATGTACATTTTTTGCATCAATTTCTTGAATAACTCTCTTCTCAATTCGATGATGGATCATTGGGTGTGATTCTAAAAATCAAAGAAAAAAATCCACACAATAGAATCCAAAGACACTTTCAATCCAATTATATAATTATAATAAAAAATTGTTATCTATATTTACATATATTAACCAACCACTTCCTCTTCTCAGACAAGAAAGATTTGTAAAACGGTTTGCTGATGCCCTTTCGGATCCAAGGGTAACCCATGAGATTAAGAGTGTGTGGCTTTCCTATTTGTCTCAGGTATGCATTTTTATGTATCTTATCAGGCATTTATTTTGAAATATTATTATGATTTTTTTTAATATAAATTTATTGATGAAAATTTTATTAATATTGGACAGTGTGATAGAGGATTGGGACAACGGTTGGCTGCTCGTCTTGGAATGAAATCCCTAATGTAGAAAGGGAATCCACACTACTTGTTATTAGTATTTTGTCAAAGATGCTCAAAATAATCTATGTTGTTCTTTTGTAATTGACTTTGTTGTTTAAAGTACTTATATATAAGTGATGAATGTCTCAATAGAGATGAAAAATCACAAAAAACCATGTTTCTATTGTAATTATTGTGAAGTTATTTGAATTGTTTTTGTTTCTAATTATTATTTGTATTAAATTCATTTGTCATGTTTCTTTTATTTTCTTTGTAATTCTCTTGAATGAAAACCTTTTTTGAAAATAATGCTCTATTATTATTGGCTTTATTGTTTGGTTTTTATATAAATGAGTGATAGATATCTCAATAGAGATGAAAATTCACAAAAAATATATTTGTAGTGTGATTATTGTGGTGTCATGTGGATCTATTTTATTTCTAATGATTACATAGAATAAGTTCATGTATCATATTCTATTATGTTGCAAGTCCTCTTAATGAAAGAATTTTAAGAAAATAATGTCACAATATTATTAGTTAGAGAGTTTGTTCACAATGTAAAGTATTTTTTTTTAAAATATTTTTTATTGAATAAAGATTTCCCTTTGAATCATTAAAATTTATCTTCCTATTCTAACATGTCTTTTATATTGAATATAAAATAAAATTATATTACTTAGAGGGTTGATAAATTGATATTAACATTAATCATGAACTTAAAATGGATTAAATATTTGTCTTTTCTAATTTCATATCTCTTTAAAATAATATCATTAGTAAGAAAAACACGAAGACGATAATTAAAGAAGAGAATATTGAGCCTTTCTTTTAAAAGAGCTCCTAGATATATTCCTTCTGAAACTTACTTTTCTGAGACTTCATCTTTAAGTGTGCTACACCAAATTGGAATAACATCAATTAGAATAAGTGTACCAACCTTCACACATTACCAACTTCCATCAAACAAAGTCCATTTATGCACAGTAGATCTGCACACAGACTGATATGATTCAAATCATCCTTCATGTTGAAGTCTTTAGCACCTTTTTCTTTTCAGGGGGAAAAAAGGTTTTGCAAGTGACATCTCCCCCTGAGATAATACTTTATCTCAGTTTATCCTGGAATCTTGTGTAGAGTGCACAAGAGAAAAATCATCCTTCTTCTCATGGTCTTCATTTTGGATCTTTTCATTTCCCCCTTTTTATTGATTAACTTGGGATTCATCCTTTTTTATATTGGGAAAATGGCTTCACAAGACCATTTCTACAATAGTTTTCCATATGTCCCATATTATTTCACTTTTAGCACACAACATTGTGCATTGGAACAAAGTTGTTCCTCTTCACCTTAGATCTGCACTCATCAGCCTTGTGACCATAGTTGTTGGAAGAAAAGCAATATCCATGAAATAACATAGTACTATTTATTTGAGGTAAGAAAGACCAAGTCTTCCTATATTATTATTCCTTCTCTTTCTAACTATGTAGTCAATAGTTTTATGCCCAAAAATATTGCAAAAAATTAGTAACCTTGAAAGGATTGATTGAACCTATTAGGAACATGTTGTTTTGTTGATGGAGGACTTCTAAAACTTTTATGCTTTTGGTCAGAATTGGATCCTTCTTTCTTTCCATTTTGTATATTCTTTGAATCTCCGAAGGAATTCTCCTCAGAATGTTCAAGAAAAACTCTCTTATTTTGTTGGAGTCTTTTCATTTGATTTTCAATTTTTTGGACCAGACTTCTCTCCTTTGTCAATTTGTTCCTTTTCTCTTTTTAAGGCATTCCTTAGAGTGTTGTTTTCTTCTTGAAGCTTTAAACATTCAACAATTGTGTCTTTGAGTTTGATATTCAAGCAATCTTCAGTCTTCTTGCTTCTTCAACCTTTATTTTGAAATCAAAGTCACACCTTCTACCTCTTTTAGCCTGATTTCATATCTTTTGCCTTCTTTTACTTGAATTCTCAATTTTTTAGATTATTCTTTTCATTATGTAAGCAAGCTTTCATATTTTTCATTTAGATTTCTTGCTTCATTTAGGTCTTCCAATGCAGGCAAGATTTTTTCTTCAAAATCAATCCCCCATTCATTTGAATTGAAATTCCATCCTTTAGGTTCTATAGATTCCAGATCCAGATCAAAGGAAAATATGTCTTCATCACTTAAGGAGCTTGAATCCTTACATATCTCAACATTATACTTTATATCAGTAGTATTGAAAGACATAGAGAGAGTTTCATCATTCGAATCATTCTCCTCATCTTCAAAGTAACCACTACTCTCTTTGGGATAGAGACCCTTCTTGACCTCATCTCTTTTATTTTTGTCATCTAATTCTTTATAAGGATATTTAGATGCAAAATGACCTATTCTTCCACAATTGAAACATTTAAAAGGTAACTTACATTTGTATTTGTTAGTACCTTTCTTTATTCATCTTACAAATTTAGATTCAACATCATCAAGATCTTCATTTTGAACAGGAGCCTCATCTTCAATATTTTTGTTAACCTTGAATGCAACTTCTTTCTTTGGAACATCTTGACCAAACTCTCTCGTCTCAAAGGCAACATGAGTACAAAACATTTATTCAATTGAGTATTGATCCAGATCTTTGGATTCTTCAATGGCAGATACTTTTTACTATAGGACTTTTGGAGAGATCTCAAAACCTTCTTCACAATTTTACTTTCCTTCAATCCCACCAAGGCCAGTAATTCTAGTAACAACTTCTTGAAATCATAGTATATAATTTGCAATATCTTCATCATCTATCATTCGTAGAGTCTCAAATCTACTCTCAAAGATCTGCATCTTGGCTTGCTTCACTTTATAATCTCCTAAATAGATACTACTAAGCTACTCCCAAGCATATTTGGCAGAACTGTAATTCATCACCTTCAACAAATCTAAATCAATTAGTCCACATAGAATAACATTCTTGGCTTTAGCATTACATTCGGTATAAGAGTGAATTTGCATCCCTTATACAAATCCCCCTTTTTCCTTTATCCACTTTAGAAAACCAAGTTCAGAGGCTTAATTCCACTTAAGCCCACTATTAGCGGTCCACTTGGCACATGTTTTGAGCATCGGTGGGGGCGTTTCTGTCGAGGACACCCACATGGCTCGCAAACGTCTGCGCAATGGGATGACCCCATAATAGTGGTTTACAATTTTTGGCCAAACTGGACACTGAAATTATTATTTTTAACTAAATATTCACATTCGGGCACCTATAGCGGCTAAACTGTGAGGAATTTGAAGATGGTGCAAACTGGAGTCTCATAAAATTTTGTTTGTAGATTTTAAAAATATTTTTTTCAAAATTTTTGGAATCAAATTGTACTTCTTTTTCCATCTCCCATGAAAATAGATTTTTGAGGAAAATAACATTTTAAAAGTGGCGCTGCCAGGTATAGCATAACTTTTTTCCATGAAGGATAAAATTCTGAATTCTTTCAAATTAGATTTGCTTAATGATCTAGTGCTTCCATGTGGTTAAGATAGTTTTATTGAATATTTTTTCCTTAATCAAGTTTCAAAGATCAAGCGAATTACAATTCGGACACAATCGTGTATGTCGTAACTTTTTTTGTATATATTGAAATTCAAAAAAAAAATTGTTGGATCGAGGACTTCAATATCTGGTGCACTCATATTTTTCAAAAAAAAATTGATAATCTGTTATTTTTCCACATGTGCAGAACAAAGACCCTCATTTTAGATGAAAAACCTATGTTTAATAAAGATAAAAAAACAAATACATAACAAAACCAAAACATATTAAAATTATATTCATTGGATAGCTTGTTAGAGAGATACCATATTCATTTGAAATAAATTTTAAATGAATTCATTGATCCCCAAAAGCTAAATCAAAAGTGATTTTTATCAGCATTTTGATAGGTGTAAAGGAGATGCATTTATAGGTATGGTTGAAAACTAGCGAGGTTCTATCCAAGGGGGTTTGATCTAAGGTGATTTGATCAAACCCTCTTCAATTGGAATCCTTAAAATGGAACTTTTTAAGGCTTAAATCATTATATTTTCTAAAAATATGTGATTTCAGCTAAAATTCGTTCCTCTAAGGAATTGTAAACCACTATTATGACAACACCCAATGCGCTTACGTCCCTGGAAGATTCTTATAGCTAAACCTATAGGGGCGTTACACTTCTCATTAGCAATGGAGTTGTAATGCCCCCTTCGACCGACCAACCCAAATATGGTCATTTTCTTCCATTCCTTCTTCAAATTCACCCCTTCAACATTCAATCCAACTCTTCACAACTTCTTTTGAGCTATTGCACACTTCAAGCTCCATACTCACACTCTTGCATTCACTTTCTCACTCACTTCAAGCATCCAAGCATTTCATTGCAACAAAATCCTCACTCCATCACTTCAGTAGAGCACATTTAGGACCACACCATTGCAGCAAAGGCTTGAGTTCCTCTCAATTCTCCCTCAAGTAGCCTTGAGTGCTCTTGGTGGAGGTGGTAAGCTTCCCTTTCCTCTCCTCTATCACTTGGTTGAGTAACATAGTACTACTTTGTAGTGTTTGCATTCTCTTTACTTCATTATTTCTTTATCTCATTTTCTTAGCTGTCTGTGGAGGTGGAAACACCTAAACGGGGGTCTAACTGAGGTAGGCCCCTATTCAACCACCCAACATTTTCCCTCTTGCTATGTGTAGGTGTGTGTGTTGCGAGGAAGATCAACTAGCGAATGAATTCCTTGGTAAGATCCTTCTTACTATTCTTACACTTTCTTTTCTACTTTATTACATTAGAGAATACCTCGTTTATTTACTCATTTCATTCTGGCCTTTTAGTTGAGTAGTTAGGCCATTAGTCATTTTAGTGAGTTCAACCTTGCCTCTGTTGTTGTCTAGTCGTATGGACTACAACACACTTTTGACATGACAACATGCCATGCTGTCATCCAGAGACCGCGTTGACATCCTTGGGTAGAGAGCTCCCCGAGGTGCAGAGTTGAACCTAGAAACTGACTCGCCTAGCCCCACCTTAGAACTCAGGATTGTAGAGTGATTGTAGGACCTCATAATCCTCATCATTCACATCCTCATACCCTACATGTTGTACTTAGCTGACGTAAGTTAGGGTAGACTCTCGCATCTTGACCCTCCATGACCTGGGGTCTTGCACGCAGTGATCCCCCTCTCTTACATTTTTGGTGAACCTAACATGAACCAACGTCTGTTCATCTATTGGTGTTGGGGGCTTCCCTCGGGTATTTCGTGATTGTTGTGTTCTTGAGTGTTGTGAAAGTTTATGAGCATCACAACCCAATCCAAAACTTCTGGGCATATTGTGAGGAGAAGTGTACGACACCTCCTGATGGATAGGTCGAAGGTATCGCTTGGTATCTCTACAAGTCTTTTCTCTGGTCTCGTCGTTAGTTTGGCTATGTAGGAGAAATTATCGAGGAATGAGATGGGATTCGTTGATGAAACCAATCATGTTCCTACTCCTCCTACGTCTCCCACACCATCGTCGATGGATGAGCATGAGGCC